>JBAGJB010000161.1:0-31927 GCA_037577475.1 Chaunax sp. Z400 | reverse complement strand
ACCCTACCCTAGCTCAAACCCTAACCCTAACCTAGCTCAAACCCTAACCCTAACCCTAACCCTAGCTCAAACCCTAACCCTAACCCCTAACCATAGCTCAAACCCTAACCCTAACCCTAGCTCAAACCCTAACCCTAACCCTAACCCTAGCTCAATCCCTACCTAACCTAGCTCAACCCTAACCCTAAACCTAGCTCAAACCCTAACCCTAACCCTAGCTTCAACCTGCTAACCCTAACCCTAGCTCAAACCCTAACCCTAACCCTAGCTCAAACCCTAACCCTAACCCTAACCCTAGCTCAAACCCTAACCCTAACCCTAGCTCAAACCCTACCCTAACCCTAGCTCAAACCCCCTAACCCTAGCTCAAACCCCTAACCCTAACCCTAGCTCAAACCCTAACCCTAACCCTAACCCTAGCTCAAACCCTAACCCTAACCCTAACCCTAGCTCAAACCCTAACCCTAACCCTAGCTCAAACCCTAACCCTAACCCTAGCTCAAACCCTAAACCCTAACCCTAGCTCAAACCCCCCTAACCCTAACCCTAACCCTAGCTCAAACCTAACCCTAACCCTAGCTCAAACCCTAACCCTAACCCTAGCTCAACCCTAACCCTAACCCTAACCCTAGCTCAAACCCTAACCCTAACCCTAGCTCAAACCCTAACCTAACCCTAACCCTAGCTCAAACCCTAACCCTAACCTAGCTCAAACCCTAACCCTAACCCTAGCTCAAACCCTAACCCTAACCCTAACCCTAGCTCAAACCCTAACCCTAACCCTAACCCTAGCTCAAAAACCCTAACCCTAACCCTAGCTCAAACCCTAACCTAACTAGTCTAACCCTAACCCTAGCTCAAACCCTAACCCTAACCCTAACCCTAGCTCAAACCCTAACCCTAACCCTAACCCTAGCTCAAACCTAACCCTTAGCTCAACCCTAACCCTAACCCTAGCTCAAAACCCTAACCCTAACCCTAGCTCAAACCCTAACCCTAACCCTAGCTCAAACCCTAACCCTAACCCTAGCTCAAACCCCTAACCCTAACCCTAGCTCAAACCTAACCTAACCCTAACCCTAGCTCAAACCCTAACCCTAACCCTAGCTCAAACCCTAACCCTAACCCTAGCTCAAACCCTAACCCTAACCCTAACCCTAGCTCAACCCTAACCCTAACCCTAGCTCAAACCCTAACCCTAACCCTAACCCCAAGGTGAAACCCTAACCCTAACCCTAACCCTAGCTCAAACCCTAACCCTAACCCTAGCTCAAACCCTAACCCTAACCCTAACCCTAGCTCAAACCCTAACCCTAACCCTAACCCTAGCTCAAACCCTAACCCTAACCCTAGCTCAAACCCTAACCCTAACCCTAACCCTAGCTCAAAACCCTACCCTAACCCTAACCCTAGCTCAAACCCTAACCCTAACCCTAACCCTAGCTCAAACCCTAACCCTAACCCTAACCCTAGCTCAAACCCTAACCCTAACCCTAACCCTAGCTCAAACCCTAACCCTAACCCTAACCCTACCCTAGCTCAAACCCTAACCCTAACCCTAGCTCAAACCCTAACCCTAACCCTAACCCTAGCTCAAACCCTAACCCTAACCCTAACCCTAGCTCAACCCTAACCCTAACCCTAGCTCAAACCCTAACCCTAACCCTAAACCTAACCCTAACCCTAGCTCAAACCCTAACCCTAACCCTAACCCTAGCTCAAACCCTAACCCTACCCTAACCCTAGCTCAAACCCTAACCCTAACCCTAACCCTAGCTCAAACCCTAACCCTAACCCTAACCCTAGCTCAAACCCTAACCCTAACCCTAGCTCAAACCCTAACCCTAACCCTAACCCTAGCTCAAACCCTAACCCAGCTCAAACCCTAACCCTAACCCTAGCTCAAACCCTAACCCTAACCCTAGCTCAAACCCTTAACCCTAACCCTAACCCTAGCTCAAACCCTAACCCTAACCCTAGCTCAAACCCTAACCCTAACCCTAGCTCAACCCTTGCTCAACCCTAACCCTAACCCTAGCTCAAACCCTAACCCTAACCCTAAGCCTAGCTCAAACCCTAACCCTAACCCTAGCTCAAACCCTAACCCTAACCCTAGCTCAAACCCTAACCCTAACCCTAACCCTAGCTCAAACCCTAACCCTAACCCTAACCCTAGCTCAAACCCTAACCCTAACCCTAACCCTAGCTCAAACCCTAACCCTAACCCTAGCTCAAACCCTAACCCTAACCCTAACCCTAGCTCAAACCCTAACCCTAACCCTAACCCTAGCTCAAACCCTAACCCTAACCCCTAACCCTAGCTCAAACCCTAACCCTAACCCTAACCCTAACCCTAGCTCAAACCCTAACCCTAACCCTAGCTCAAACCCTAACCCTAACCCTAACCCTAGCTCAAACCCTAACCCTAACCCTAACCCTAACTCAAACCCTAACCCTAACCCTAACCCTAGCTCAAACCCTAACCCTAACCCTAGCTCAAACCCTAACCCTAACCCTAACCCTACTAACCCTAACCCTAACCCTAGCTCAAACCCTAACCCTAACCCTAACCCTAGCTCAAACCCTAACCCTAACCCTAACCCTAGCTCAAACCCTAACCCTAACCCTAGCTCAAACCCTAACCCTAGCTCAAACCCTAAACCTAACCCTAACCCTAGCTCAAACCCTAACCCTAACCCTAACCCTAGCTCAAACCCTAACCCTAACCCTAGCTCAAACCCTAACCCTAACCCTAACCCTAGCTCAACCCTAACCCTAACCCTAGCTCAAACCCTAACCCTAACCCTAGCTCAAACCCTAACCTAACCCTAACCCTAGCTCAAACCCTAACCCTAACCCTAGCTCAAACCCTTACCCTAACCCTAACCCTAGCTCAAACCCTAACCCTAACCCTAGCTCAAACCCTAACCCTAACCCTAGCTCAACCCTCAACCCTAACCCTAACCCTAGCTCAAACCCTAACCCTAACCCTAGCTCAAACCCTAACCCTAACCCTAGCTCAAACCCTAACCCTAACCCTAGCTCAAACCCTAACCCTAACCCTAACCCTAGCTCAAACCCTAACCCTAACCCTAACCCTAGCTCAAACCCTAACCCTAACCCTAACCCTAGCTCAAACCCTAACCCTAACCCTAGCTCAAAAACCCTAACCCTAACCCTAGCTCAAACCCTAACCCTAACCCTAACCCTAGCTCAAACCCTAACCCTAACCCTACTCAAACCCTAACCCTAACCCTAACCCTAGCTCAAACCCTAACCCTAGCTCAAACCCTAACCCTAACCCTAGCTCAAACCCTAACCCTAACCCTAGCTCAACCCTAGCTCAACCCTAACCCTAACCCTAGCTCAAACCCTAACCCTAACCCTAACCCTAGCTCAAACCCTAACCCTAACCCTAGCTCAAACCTAACCCTAACCCTAGCTCAAACCCTAAACCTAACCCTAACCCTAGCTCAAACCCTAACCCTAACCCTAACCCTAGCTCAAACCCTAACCCTAACCCTAGCTCAAACCCTAACCCTAACCCTAACCCCTAGCTCAAACCCTAACCCTAACCCTAACCCTAGCTCAACCCTAACCCTAACCCTAGCTCAAACCCTAACCCTAACCCTAACCCTAGCTCAAACCCTAACCCTAGCTCAAACCCTAACCCTAACCCTAGCTCAAACCCTAACCCTAACCCTAGCTCAAACCCTACCCTAACCCTAACCCTAGCTCAAACCCTAACCCTAACCCTAGCTCAAACCCTAACCCTAACCCTACACCCTAGCTCAACCCTAACCCTAACCCTAGCTCAAACCCTAACCCTAACCCTAGCCTAGCTCAAACCCTAACCCTAACCCTAGCTCAAACCCTAACCCTAACCCTAGCTCAAACCCTAACCCTAACCCTAACCCTAGCTCAAACCCTAACCCTAACCCTAACCCCTAGCTCAAACCCTAACCCTAACCCTAACCCTAGCTCAAACCCTAACCCTAACCCTAGCTCAAACCCTAACCCTAACCCTAACCCTAGCTCAAACCCTAACCCTAACCCTAACCCTAGCTCAAACCCTAACCCTAACCCTAACCCTAGCTCAAACCCTAACCCTAACCCTAACCCTAACCCTAGCTCAAACCCTAACCCTAACCCTAGCTCAAACCCTAACCCTAACCCTAACCCTAGCTCAAACCCTAACCCTAACCCTAACCCTAACTCAAACCCTAACCCTAACCCTAACCCTAGCTCAAACCCTAACCCTAACCCTAGCTCAAACCCTAACCCTAACCCTAACCCTAGGTGAAACCCTTAATCCTAACCCTAACCCTAGCTCAAACCCTAACCCTAACCCTAGCTCAAACCCTAACCCTAGCTCAAACCCTAAACCTAACCCTAACCCTAGCTCAAACCCTAACCCTAACCCTAACCCTAGCTCAAACCCTAACCCTAACCCTAGCTCAAACCCTAACCCTAACCCTAACCCTAGCTCAAACCCTAACCCTAACCCTAACCCTAGCTCAACCCTAACCCTAACCCTAGCTCAAACCCTAACCCTAACCCTAACCCTAGCTCAAACCCTAACCCTAGCTCAAACCCTAACCCTAACCCTAGCTCAAACCCTAACCCTAACCCTAGCTCAAACCCTTACCCTAACCCTAACCCTAGCTCAAACCCTAACCCTAACCCTAGCTCAAACCCTAACCCTAACCCTAGCTCAACCCTAGCTCAACCCTAACCCTAACCCTAGCTCAAACCCTAACCCTAACCCTAAGCCTAGCTCAAACCCTAACCCTAACCCTAGCTCAAACCCTAACCCTAACCCTAGCTCAAACCCTAACCCTAACCCTAACCCTAGCTCAAACCCTAACCCTAACCCTAACCCTAGCTCAAACCCTAACCCTAACCCTAACCCTAGCTCAAACCCTAACCCTAACCCTAGCTCAAACCCTAACCCTAACCCTAACCCTAGCTCAAACCCTAACCCTAACCCTAACCCTAGCTCAAACCCTAACCCTAACCCTAACCCTAGCTCAAACCCTAACCCTAACCCTAACCCTAACCCTAGCTCAAACCCTAACCCTAACCCTAGCTCAAACCCTAACCCTAACCCTAACCCTAGCTCAAACCCTAACCCTAACCCTAACCCTAACTCAAACCCTAACCCTAACCCTAACCCTAGCTCAAACCCTAACCCTAACCCTAGCTCAAACCCTAACCCTAACCCTAACCCTAGGTGAAACCTTAATCCTAACCCTAACCCTAACTCAAACCCTAACCCTAACCCTAACCCTAGCTCAAACCCTAACCCTAACCCTAACCCTAGCTCAAACCCTAACCCTAACCCTAGCTCAAACCCTAACCCTAGCTCAAACCCTAAACCTAACCCTAACCCTAGCTCAAACCCTAACCCTAACCCTAACCCTAGCTCAAACCCTAACCCTAACCCTAGCTCAAACCTAACCCTAACCCTAACCCTAGCTCAACCCTAACCCTAACCCTAGCTCAAACCCTAACCCTAACCCTAGCTCAAACCCTAACCCTAGCTCAAACCCTAACCCTAACCCTAGCTCAAACCCTAACCCTAACCCTAGCTCAAACCCTTACCCTAACCCTAACCCTAGCTCAAACCCTAACCCTAACCCTAGCTCAAACCCTAACCCTAACCCTAGCTCAACCCTAGCTCAACCCTAACCCTAACCCTAGCTCAAACCCTAACCCTAAGCCTAGCTCAAACCCTAACCCTAACCCTAGCTCAAACCCTAACCCTAACCCTAGCTCAAACCCTAACCCTAACCCTAACCCTAGCTCAAATCCTAACCCTAACCCTAACCCTAGCTCAAACCCTAACCCTAACCCTAACCCTAGCTCAAACCCTAACCCTAACCCTAGCTCAAACCCTAACCCTAACCCTAACCCTAGCTCAAACCCTAACCCTAACCCTAACCCTAGCTCAAACCCTAACCCTAACCCTAGCTCAACCCTAGCTCAACCCTAACCCTAACCCTAGCTCAAACCCTAACCCTAACCCTAACCCTAGCTCAAACCCTAACCCTAACCCTAGCTCAAACCCTAACCCTAACCCTAGCTCAAACCCTAACCCTAACCCTAGCTCAACCCTAACCCTAACCCTAACCCTAGGTGAAACCCTAACCCTAACCCTAACCCTAGCTCAAACCCTAACCCTAACCCTAACCCTAGCTCAAACCCTAACCCTAACCCTAACCCTAGCTCAAACCCTAACCCTAACCCTAGCTCAAACCCTAACCCTAGCTCAAACCCTAAACCTAACCCTAACCCTAGCTCAAACCCTAACCCTAACCCTAACCCTAGCTCAAACCCTAACCCTAACCCTAGCTCAAACCCTAACCCTAACCCTAACCCTAGCTCAAACCCTAACCCTAACCCTAACCCTAGCTCAACCCTAACCCTAACCCTACTTCAAACCCTAACCCTAGCTCAAACCCTAACCCTAGCTCAAACCCTAACCCTAACCCTAGCTCAAACCCTAACCCTAACCCTAGCTCAACCCTAGCTCAACCCTAACCCTAACCCTAGCTCAAAACCCTAACCCTAACCCTAACCCTAGCTCAAACCCTAACCCTAACCCTAGCTCAAACCCTAACCCTAGCTCAAACCCTAAACCTAACCCTAACCCTAGCTCAAACCCTAACCCTAACCCTAACCCTAGCTCAAACCCTAACCCTAACCCTAGCTCAAACCCTAACCCTAACCCTAACCCTAGCTCAAACCCTAACCCTAACCCTAACCCTAGCTCAACCCTAACCCTAACCCTAGCTCAAACCCTAACCCTAACCCTAACCCTAGCTCAAACCCTAACCCTAGCTCAAACCCTAACCCTAACCCTAGCTCAAACCCTAACCCTAACCCTAGCTCAAACCCTTACCCTAACCCTAACCCTAGCTCAAACCCTAACCATAACCCTAGCTCAAACCCTAACCCTAACCCTAGCTCAACCCTAGCTCAACCCTAACCCTAACCCTAGCTCAAACCCTAACCCTAACCCTAAGCCTAGCTCAAACCCTAACCCTAACCCTAGCTCAAACCCTAACCCTAACCCTAGCTCAAACCCTAACCCTAACCCTAACCCTAGCTCAAACCCTAACCCTAACCCTAACCCTAGCTCAAACCCTAACCCTAACCCTAACCCTAGCTCAAACCCTAACCCTAACCCTAGCTCAAACCCTAACCCTAACCCTAACCCTAGCTCAAACCCTAACCCTAACCCTAACCCTAGCTCAAAACCTAACCCTAACCCTAACCCTAGCTCAAACCCTAACCCTAACCCTAACCCTAACCCTAGCTCAAACCCTAACCCTAACCCTAGCTCAAACCCTAACCCTAACCCTAACCCTAGCTCAAACCCTAACCCTAACCCTAACCCTAACTCAAACCCTAACCCTAACCCTAACCCTAGCTCAAACCCTAACCCTAACCCTAGCTCAAACCCTAACCCTAACCCTAACCCTAGCTCAAACCCTAACCCTAACCCTAACCCTAGCTCAAACCCTAACCCTAACCCTAACCCTAGCTCAAACCCTAACCCTAACCCTAGCTCAAACCCTAACCCTAACCCTAACCCTAGCTCAAACCCTAACCCTAGCTCAAACCCTAACCCTAACCCTAGCTCAAACCCTAACCCTAACCCTAGCTCAAACCCTTACCCTAACCCTAACCCTAGCTCAAACCCTAACCCTAACCCTAGCTCAAACCCTAACCCTAACCCTAGCTCAACCCTAGCTCAAACCCTAACCCTAACCCTAGCTCAAACCCTAACCCTAACCCTAAGCCTAGCTCAAACCCTAACCCTAACCCTAGCTCAACCCTAACCCTAACCCTAGCTCAAACCCTAACCCTAACCCTAACCCTAGCTCAAACCCTAACCCTAACCCTAACCCTAGCTCAAACCCTAACCCTAACCCTAACCCTAGCTCAAACCCTAACCCTAACCCTAGCTCAAACCCTAACCCTAACCCTAACCCTAGCTCAAACCCTAACCCTAACCCTAACCCTAGCTCAAAACCTAACCCTAACCCTAACCCTAGCTCAAACCCTAACCCTAACCCTAACCCTAACCCTAGCTCAAACCCTAACCCTAACCCTAGCTCAAACCCTAACCCTAACCCTAACCCTAGCTCAAACCCTAACCCTAACTCAAACCCTAACCCTAACCCTAACCCTAGCTCAAACCCTAACCCTAACCCTAGCTCAAACCCTAACCCTAACCCTAACCCTAGGTGAAACCCTAACCCTAACCCTAACCCTAACTCAAACCCTAACCCTAACCCTAGCTCAAACCCTAACCCTAGCTCAAACCCTAAACCTAACCCTAACCCTAGCTCAAACCCTAACCCTAACCCTAACCCTAGCTCAAACCCTAACCCTAACCCTAGCTCAAACCCTAACCCTAACCCTAACCCTAGCTCAACCCTAACCCTAACCCTAGCTCAAACCCTAACCCTAACCCTAGGCTCAAACCCTAACCCTAGCTCAAACCCTAACCCTAACCCTAGCTCAAACCCTAACCCTAACCCTAGCTCAAACCCTTACCCTAACCCTAACCCTAGCTCAAACCCTAACCCTAACCCTAGCTCAAACCCTAACCCTAACCCTAGCTCAAACCCTTACCCTAACCCTAACCCTAGCTCAAACCCTAACCCTAACCCTAGCTCAAACCCTAACCCTAACCCTAGCTCAACCCTAGCTCAACCCTAACCCTAACCCTAGCTCAAACCCTAACCCTAAGCCTAGCTCAAACCCTAACCCTAACCCTAGCTCAAACCCTAACCCTAACCCTAGCTCAAACCCTAACCCTAACCCTAACCCTAGCTCAAACCCTAACCCTAACCCTAACCCTAGCTCAAACCCTAACCCTAACCCTAACCCTAGCTCAAACCCTAACCCTAACCCTAGCTCAAACCCTAACCCTAACCCTAACACTAGCTCAAACCCTAACCCTAACCCTAACCCTAGCTCAAACCCTAACCCTAACCCTAGCTCAAACCCTAACCCTAACCCTAACCCTAGGTGAAACCCTAACCCTAACCCTAACCCTAGCTCAAACCCTAACCCTAACCCTAACCCTAGCTCAAACCCTAACCCTAACCCTAACCCTAACTCAAACCCTAACCCTAACCCTAACCCTAGCTCAAACCCTAAACCTAACCCTAACCCTAGCTCAACCCTAACCCTAACCCTAGCTCAAACCCTAACCCTAACCCTAACCCTAGCTCAAACCCTAACCATAGCTCAAACCCTAACCCTAACCCTAGCTCAAACCCTAACCCTAACCCTAGCTCAAACCCTAACCCTAACCCTAGCTCAAACCCTAACCCTAACCCTAGCTCAAACCCTAACCCTAACCCTAGCTCAAACCCTAACCCTAACCCTAGCTCAAACCCTAACCCTAACCCTAGCTCAAACCCAAACCCTAACCCTAACCCTAGGTGAAACCCTAACCCTAACCCTAACCCTAGCTCAAACCCTAACCCTAACCCTAACCCTAGCTCAAACCCTAACCCTAACCCTAACCCTAACTCAAACCCTAACCCTAACTCTAACCCTAGCTCAAACCCTAACCCTAACCCTAACCCTAGCTCAAACCCTAACCCTAACCCTAGCTCAAACCCTAACCCTAGCTCAAACCGTAAACCTAACCCTAACCCTAGCTCAAACCCTAACCCTAACCCTAACCCTAGCTCAAACCCTAACCCTAACCCTAGCTCAAACCCTAACCCTAACCCTAACCCTAGCTCAAACCCTAACCCTAACCCTAACCCTAGCTCAACCCTAACCCTAACCCTACTTCAAACCCTAACCCTAACCCTAACCCTAGCTCAAACCCTAACCCTAGCTCAAACCCTAACCCTAACCCTAGCTCAAACCCTAACCCTAACCCTAGCTCAACCCTAGCTCAACCCTAACCCTAACCCTAGCTCAAACCCTAACCCTAACCCTAACCCTAGCTCAAACCCTAACCCTAACCCTAACCCTAGCTCAAACCCTAACCCTAGCTCAAACCCTAAACCTAACCCTAACCCTAGCTCAAACCCTAACCCTAACCCTAACCCTAGCTCAAACCCTAACCCTAACCCTAACCCTAGCTCAAACCCTAACCCTAGCTCAAACCCTAAACCTAACCCTAACCCTAGCTCAAACCCTAACCCTAACCCTAACCCTAGCTCAAACCCTAACCCTAACCCTAGCTCAAACCCTAACCCTAACCCTAACCCTAGCTCAAACCCTAACCCTAACCCTAACCCTAGCTCAACCCTAACCCTAACACTAGCTCAAACCCTAACCCTAACCCTAACCCTAGCTCAAACCCTAACCCTAGCTCAAACCCTAACCCTAACCCTAGCTCAAACCCTAACCCTAACCCTAACCCTAACTCAAACCCTAACCCTAACCCTAACCCTAGCTCAAACCCTAAACCTAACCCTAACCCTAGCTCAACCCTAACCCTAACCCTAGCTCAAACCCTAACCCTAACCCTAACCCTAGCTCAAACCCTAACCATAGCTCAAACCCAAACCCTAACCCTAACCCTAGGTGAAACCCTAACCCTAACCCTAACCCTAGCTCAAACCCTAACCCTAACCCTAACCCTAGCTCAAACCCTAACCCTAACCCTAGCTCAAACCCTAACACTAACCCTAACCCTAGCTCAAACCCTAACCCTAACCCTAACCCTAGCTCAACCCTAACCCTAACCCTAGCTCAAACCCTAACCCTAACCCTAACCCTAGCTCAAACCCTAACCCTAACCCTAACCCTACCTCAACCCTAACCCTAACCCTACTTCAAACCCTAACCCTAACCCTAACCCTAGCTCAAACCCTAACCCTAGCTCAAACCCTAACCCTAACCCTAGCTCAAACCCTAACCCTAACCCTAGCTCAACCCTAGCTCAACCCTAACCCTAACCCTAGCTCAAACCCTAACCCTAACCCTAACCCTAGCTCAAACCCTAACCCTAACCCTAACCCTAGCTCAAACCCTAACCCTAGCTCAAACCCTAAACCTAACCCTAACCCTAGCTCAAACCCTAACCCTAACCCTAACCCTAGCTCAAACCCTAACCCTAACCCTAGCTCAAACCCTAACCCTAACCCTAACCCTAGCTCAAACCCTAACCCTAACCCTAACCCTAGCTCAACCCTAACCCTAACACTAGCTCAAACCCTAACCCTAACCCTAACCCTAGCTCAAACCCTAACCCTAGCTCAAACCCTAACCCTAACCCTAGCTCAAACCCTAACCCTAACCCTAGCTCAAACCCTTACCCTAACCCTAACCCTAGCTCAAACCCTAACCCTAACCCTAGCTCAAACCCTAACCCTAACCCTAGCTCAACCCTAGCTCAACCCTAACCCTAACCCTAGCTCAAACCCTAACCCTAACCCTAAGCCTAGCTCAAACCCTAACCCTAACCCTAGCTCAAACCTTAACCCTAACCCTAGCTCAAACCCTAACCCTAACCCTAACCCTAGCTCAAACCCTAACCCTAGCTCAAACCCTAACCCTAACCCTAACCCTAACCCTAACTCAAACCCTAACCCTAACCCTAACCCTAGCTCAAACCCTAACCCTAACCCTAACCCTAGCTCAAACCCTAACCCTAACCCTAACCCTAGCTCAAACCCTAACCCTAACCCTAGCTCAAACCCTAACCCTAGCTCAAACCCTAAACCTAACCCTAACCCTAGCTCAAACCCTAACCCTAACCCTAACCCTAGCTCAAACCCTAACCCTAACCCTAGCTCAAACCCTAACCCTAACCCTAGCTCAAACCCTAACCCTAGCTCAAACCCTAACCCTAACCCTAGCTCAAACCCTAACCCTAACCCTAGCTCAACCCTAGCTCAACCCTAACCCTAACCCTAGCTCAAACCCTAACCCTAACCCTAGCTCAAACCCTAACCCTAACCCTAGCTCAACCCTAGCTCAACCCTAACCCTAACCCTAGCTCAAACCCTAACCCTAACCCTAGCTCAAACCCTAACCCTAACCCTAGCTCAACCCTAGCTCAACCCTAACCCTAACCCTAGCTCAAACCCTAACCCTAAGCCTAGCTCAAACCCTAACCCTAACCCTAGCTCAAACCCTAACCCTAACCCTAACCCTAACCCTAGCTCAAACCCTAACCCTAACCCTAGCTCAAACCCTAACCCTAACCCTAACCCTAGCTCAAACCCTAACCCTAACCCTAACCCTAGCTCAAACCCTAACCCTAACCCTAGCTCAAACCCTAACCCTAACCCTAACCCTAGCTCAAACCCTAACCCTAACCCTAACCCTAGCTCAACCCTAACCCTAACCCTACTTCAAACCCTAACCCTAACCCTAACCCTAGCTCAAACCCTAACCCTAGCTCAAACCCTAACCCTAACCCTAGCTCAAACCCTAACCCTAACCCTAGCTCAACCCTAGCTCAACCCTAACCCTAACCCTACCTCAAACCCTAACCCTAACCCTAACCCTAGCTCAAACCCTAACCCTAACCCTAGCTCAAACCCTAACCCTAGCTCAAACCCTAAACCTAACCCTAACCCTAGCTCAAACCCTAAACCTAACCCTAACCCTAGCTCAAACCCTAACCCTAACCCTAACCCTAGCTCAAACCCTAACCCTAACCCTAGCTCAAACCCTAACCCTAACCCTAACCCTAGCTCAAAGCCTAACCCTAACCCTAACCCTAGCTCAACCCTAACCCTAACCCTAGCTCAAACCCTAACCCTAACCCTAACCCTAGCTCAAACCCTAACCCTAGCTCAAACCCTAACCCTAACCCTAGCTCAAACCCTAACCCTAACCCTAGCTCAAACCCTTACCCTAACCCTAACCCTAGCTCAAACCCTAACCCTAACCCTAGCTCAAACCCTAACCCTAACCCTAGCTCAACCCTAGCTCAACCCTAACCCTAACCCTAGCTCAAACCCTAACCCTAACCCTAAGCCTAGCTCAAACCCTAACCCTAACCCTAGCTCAAACCCTAACCCTAACCCTAGCTCAAACCCTAACCCTAACCCTAACCCTAGCTCAAACCCTAACCCTAACCCTAACCCTAGCTCAAACCCTAACCCTAACCCTAACCCTAACTCAAACCCTAACCCTAACCCTAACCCCAGCTCAAACCCTAACCCTAACCCTAACCCTAGCTCAAACCCTAACCCTAACCCTAACCCTAGCTCAAACCCTAACCCTAACCCTAGCTCAAACCCTAACCCTAGCTCAAACCCTAAACCTAACCCTAACCCTAGCTCAAACCCTAACCCTAACCCTAACCCTAGCTCAAACCCTAACCCTAACCCTAGCTCAAACCCTAACCCTAACCCTAACCCTAGCTCAAACCCTAACCCTAACCCTAACCCTAGCTCAACCCTAACCCTAACCCTAGCTCAAACCCTAACCCTAACCCTAGCTCAAACCCTAACCCTAGCTCAAACCCTAACCCTAACCCTAGCTCAAACCCTAACCCTAACCCTAGCTCAAACCCTTACCCTAACCCTAACCCTAGCTCAAACCCTAACCCTAACCCTAGCTCAAACCCTAACCCTAACCCTAGCTCAACCCTAGCTCAACCCTAACCCTAACCCTAGCTCAAACCCTAACCCTAAGCCTAGCTCAAACCCTAACCCTAACCCTAGCTCAAACCCTAACCCTAACCCTAGCTCAAACCCTAACCCTAACCCTAACCCTAGCTCAAACCCTAACCCTAACCCTAACCCTAGCTCAAACCCTAACCCTAACCCTAACCCTAGCTCAAACCCTAACCCTAACCCTAGCTCAAAACCTAACCCTAACCCTAACACTAGCTCAAACCCTAACCCTAACCCTAACCCTAGCTCAAACCCTAACCCTAACCCTAGCTCAAACCCTAACCCTAACCCTAGCTCAAACCCTAACCCTAACCCTAGCTCAACCCTAGCTCAACCCTAACCCTAACCCTAGCTCAAACCCTAACCCTAACCCTAACCCTAGCTCAAACCCTAACCCTAACCCTAGCTCAAACCCTAACCCTAACCCTAACCCTAGCTCAAACCCTAACCCTAACCCTAGCTCAAACCCTAACCCTAACCCTAGCTCAAACCGTAACCCTAACCCTAACCCTAGGTGAAACCCTAACCCTAACCCTAACCCTAGCTCAAACCCTAACCCTAACCCTAACCCTAGCTCAAACCCTAACCCTAACCCTAACCCTAGCTCAAACCCTAACCCTAGCTCAAACCCTAACCCTAACCCTAGCTCAAACCCTAACCCTAACCCTAGCTCAAACCCTTACCCTAACCCTAACCCTAGCTCAAACCCTAACCCTAACCCTAACCCTAACCCTAGCTCAACCCTAGCTCAACCCTAACCCTAACCCTAGCTCAAACCCTAACCCTAACCCTAAGCCTAGCTCAAACCCTAACCCTAACCCTAGCTCAAACCCTAACCCTAACCCTAGCTCAAACCCTAACCCTAACCCTAACCCTAGCTCAAACCCTAACCCTAACCCTAACCCTAGCTCAAACCCTAACCCTAACCCTAACCCTAACCCTAACTCAAACCCTAACCCTAACCCTAACCCTAGCTCAAACCCTAACCCTAACCCTAACCCTAGCTCAAACCCTAACCCTAACCCTAACCCTAGCTCAAACCCTAACCCTAACCCTAGCTCAAACCGTAACCCTAGCTCAAACCCTAAACCTAACCCTAACCCTAGCTCAAACCCTAACCCTAACCCTAACCCTAGCTCAAACCCTAACCCTAACCCTAGCTCAAACCCTAACCCTAACCCTAACCCTAGCTCAAACCCTAACCCTAACCCTAACCCTAGCTCAACCCTAACCCTAACCCTAGCTCAAACCCTAACCCTAACCCTAGCTCAAACCCTAACCCTAGCTCAAACCCTAACCCTAACCCTAGCTCAAACCCTAACCCTAACCCTAGCTCAAACCCTAACCCTAACCCTAGCTCAAACCCTAACCCTAACCCTAGCTCAAACCCTTACCCTAAACCTAACCCTAGCTCAAACCCTAACCCTAACCCTAGCTCAAACCCTAACCCTAACCCTAGCTCAAACCCTAACCCTAAGCCTAGCTCAAACCCTAACCCTAACCCTAGCTCAAACCCTAACCCTAACCCTAGCTCAAACCCTAACCCTAACCCTAACCCTAGCTCAAACCCTAACCCTAACCCTAACCCTAGCTCAACCCTAACCCTAACCCTAGCTCAAACCCTAACCCTAACCCTAGGTGAAACCCTAACCCTAACCCTAACCCTAGCTCAAACCCTAACCCTAACCCTAACCCTAGCTCAAACCCTAACCCTAACCCTAACCCTAGCTCAAACCCTAACCCTAGCTCAAACCCTAACCCTAACCCTAGCTCAAACCCTAACCCTAACCCTAGCTCAAACCCTTACCCTAACCCTAACCCTAGCTCAAACCCTAACCCTAACCCTAACCCTAACCCTAACCCTAGCTCAACCCTAGCTCAACCCTAACCCTAACCCTAGCTCAAACCCTAACCCTAACCCTAAGCCTAGCTCAAACCCTAACCCTAACCCTAGCTCAAATCCTAACCCTAACCCTAGCTCAAACCCTAACCCTAACCCTAACCCTAGCTCAAACCCTAACCCTAACCCTAACCCTAGCTCAAACCCTAACCCTAACCCTAACCCTAACCCTAACTCAAACCCTAACCCTAACCCTAACCCTAGCTCAAACCCTAACCCTAACCCTAACCCTAGCTCAAACCCTAACCCTAACCCTAACCCTAGCTCAAACCCTAACCCTAAGCCTAGCTCAAACCGTAACCCTAGCTCAAACCCTAAACCTAACCCTAACCCTAGCTCAAACCCTAACCCTAACCCTAACCCTAGCTCAAACCCTAACCCTAACCCTAGCTCAAACCCTAACCCTAACCCTAACCCTAGCTCAAACCCTAACCCTAACCCTAACCCTAGCTCAACCCTAACCCTAACCCTAGCTCAAACCCTAACCCTAACCCTAGCTCAAACCCTAACCCTAGCTCAAACCCTAACCCTAACCCTAGCTCAAACCCTAACCCTAACCCTAGCTCAAACCCTTACCCTAAACCTAACCCTAGCTCAAACCCTAACCCTAACCCTAGCTCAAACCCTAACCCTAACCCTAGCTCAAACCCTAACCCTAAGCCTAGCTCAAACCCTAACCCTAACCCTAGCTCAAACCCTAACCCTAACCCTAGCTCAAACCCTAACCCTAACCCTAACCCTAGCTCAAACCCTAACCCTAACCCTAACCCTAGCTCAACCCTAACCCTAACCCTAGCTCAAACCCTAACCCTAACCCTAACCCTAGCTCAAACCCTAACCCTAACCCTAGCTCAAACCCTTACCCTAACCCTAACCCTAGCTCAAACCCTAACCCTAACCCTAGCTCAACCCTAACCCTAACCCTAGCTCAAACCCTAACCCTAAGCCTAGCTCAAACCCTAACCCTAACCCTAGCTCAAACCCTAACCCTAACCCTAGCTCAAACCCTAACCCTAACCCTAACCCTAGCTCAAACCCTAACCCTAACCCTAACCCTAGCTCAAACCCTAACCCTAACCCTAACCCTAGCTCAAACCCTAACCCTAACCCTAGCTCAAAACCTAACCCTAACCCTAACACTAGCTCAAACCCTAACCCTAACCCTAACCCTAGCTCAAACCCTAACCCTAACCCTAGCTCAAACCCTAACCCTAACCCTAGCTCAAACCCTAACCCTAACCCTAGCTCAACCCTAGCTCAACCCTAACCCTAACCCTAGCTCAAACCCTAACCCTAACCCTAACCCTAGCTCAAACCCTAACCCTAACCCTAGCTCAAACCCTAACCCTAACCCTAACCCTAGCTCAAACCCTAACCCTAACCCTAGCTCAAACCCTAACCCTAACCCTAACCCTAGCTCAACCCTAACCCTAACCCTAGCTCAAACCCTAACCCTAACCCTAGCTCAAACCCTAACCCTAGCTCAAACCCTAACCCTAACCTAGCTCAAACCCTAACCCTAACCCTAGCTCAAACCCTAACCCTAACCCTAGCTCAAACCCTAACCCTAGCTCAAACCCTAACCCTAACCCTAGCTCAAACCCTAACCCTAACCCTAGCTCAAACCCTAACCCTAACCCTAACCCTAGGTGAAACCCTAACCCTAACCCTAACCCTAGCTCAAACCCTAACCCTAACCTAACCCTAGCTCAAACCCTAACCCTAACCCTAACCCTAACTCAAACCCTAACCCTAACCCTAACCCTAGCTCAAAACCTAACCCTAACCCTAACCCTAGCTCAAACCCTAACCCTAACCCTAGCTCAAACCCTAACCCTAGCTCAAACCCTAAACCTAACCCTAACCCTAGCTCAAACCCTAACCCTAACCCTAACCCTAGCTCAAACCCTAACCCTAACCCTAGCTCAAACCCTAACCCTAACCCTAACCCTAGCTCAAACCCTAAACCTAACCCTAACCCTAGCTCAACCCTAACCCTAACCCTACTTCAAACCCTAACCCTAACCCTAACCCTAGCTCAAACCCTAACCCTAGCTCAAACCCTAACCCTAACCCTAGCTCAAACCCTAACCCTAACCCTAGCTCAACCCTAGCTCAACCCTAACCCTAACCCTAGCTCAAACCCTAACCCTAACCCTAACCCTAACCCTAACCCTAGCTCAACCCTAGCTCAACCCTAACCCTAACCCTAGCTCAAACCCTAACCCTAACCCTAAGCCTAGCTCAAACCCTAACCCTAACCCTAGCTCAAACCCTAACC
Source organism: Chaunax sp. Z400 (assembly GCA_037577475.1). Lineage (NCBI taxonomy): Eukaryota > Metazoa > Chordata > Actinopteri > Lophiiformes > Chaunacidae > Chaunax > Chaunax sp. Z400. Next base: position 14,127 of record JBAGJB010000161.1, on the reverse strand, counting down.
CTAACCCTAGCTCAAACCCTAACCCTAACCCTAACCCTAGCTCAAACCCTAACCCTAACCCTAACCCTGGCTCAAACCCTAACCCTAACCCTAACCCTAACCCTAACTCAAACCCTAACCCTAACCCTAACCCTAGCTCAAACCCTAACCCTAACCCTAACCCTAGCTCAAACCCTAACCCTAACCCTAACCCTAGCTCAAACCCTAACCCTAACCCTAGCTCAAACCGTAACCCTAGCTCAAACCCTAAACCTAACCCTAACCCTAGCTCAAACCCTAACCCTAACCCTAACCCTAGCTCAAACCCTAACCCTAACCCTAGCTCAAACCCTAACCCTAACCCTAACCCTAGCTCAAACCCTAACCCTAACCCTAACCCTAGCTCAACCCTAACCCTAACCCTAGCTCAAACCCTAACCCTAACCCTAGCTCAAACCCTAACCCTAGCTCAAACCCTAACCCTAACCCTAGCTCAAACCCTAACCCTAACCCTAGCTCAAACCCTTACCCTAACCCTAACCCTAGCTCAAACCCTAACCCTAACCCTAGCTCAAACCCTAACCCTAACCCTAGCTCAAACCCTAACCCTAAGCCTAGCTCAAACCCTAACCCTAACCCTAGCTCAAACCCTAACCCTAACCCTAGCTCAAACCCTAACCCTAACCCTAACCCTAGCTCAAACCCTAACCCTAACCCTAACCCTAGCTCAACCCTAACCCTAACCCTAGCTCAAACCCTAACCCTAGCTCAAACCCTAACCCTAACCCTAGCTCAAACCCTAACCCTAGCTCAAACCCTAACCCTAACCCTAGCTCAAACCCTAACCCTAACCCTAGCTCAAACCCTTACCCTAACCCTAACCCTAGCTCAAACCCTAACCCTAACCCTAGCTCAACCCTAACCCTAACCCTAGCTCAAACCCTAACCCTAAGCCTAGCTCAAACCCTAACCCTAACCCTAGCTCAAACCCTAACCCTAACCCTAGCTCAAACCCTAACCCTAACCCTAACCCTAGCTCAAACCCTAACCCTAACCCTAACCCTAGCTCAAACCCTAACCCTAACCCTAACCCTAGCTCAAACCCTAACCCTAACCCTAGCTCAAAACCTAACCCTAACCCTAACACTAGCTCAAACCCTAACCCTAACCCTAACCCTAGCTCAAACCCTAACCCTAGCTCAAACCCTAACCCTAACCCTAGCTCAAACCCTAACCCTAACCCTAGCTCAACCCTAGCTCAACCCTAACCCTAACCCTAGCTCAAACCCTAACCCTAACCCTAACCCTAGCTCAAACCCTAACCCTAACCCTAGCTCAAACCCTAACCCTAACCCTAACCCTAGCTCAAACCCTAACCCTAACCCTAGCTCAAACCCTAACCCTAACCCTAACCCTAGCTCAACCCTAACCCTAACCCTAGCTCAAACCCTAACCCTAACCCTAGCTCAAACCCTAACCCTAGCTCAAACCCTAACCCTAACCCTAGCTCAAACCCTAACCCTAACCCTAGCTCAAACCCTAACCCTAACCCTAGCTCAAACCCTAACCCTAGCTCAAACCCTAACCCTAACCCTAGCTCAAACCCTAACCCTAACCCTAGCTCAAACCCTAACCCTAACCCTAACCCTAGGTGAAACCCTAACCCTAACCCTAACCCTAGCTCAAACCCTAACCCTAACCCTAACCCTAGCTCAAACCCTAACCCTAACCCTAACCCTAACTCAAACCCTAACCCTAACCCTAACCCTAGCTCAAAACCTAACCCTAACCCTAACCCTAGCTCAAACCCTAACCCTAACCCTAGCTCAAACCCTAACCCTAGCTCAAACCCTAAACCTAACCCTAACCCTAGCTCAAACCCTAACCCTAACCCTAACCCTAGCTCAAACCCTAACCCTAACCCTAGCTCAAACCCTAACCCTAACCCTAACCCTAGCTCAAACCCTAACCCTAACCCTAACCCTAGCTCAACCCTAACCCTAACCCTACTTCAAACCCTAACCCTAACCCTAACCCTAGCTCAAACCCTAACCCTAGCTCAAACCCTAACCCTAACCCTAGCTCAAACCCTAACCCTAACCCTAGCTCAACCCTAGCTCAACCCTAACCCTAACCCTAGCTCAAACCCTAACCCTAACCCTAACCCTAGCTCAAACGCTAACCCTAACCCTAGCTCAAACCCTAACCCTAGCTCAAACCCTAAACCTAACCCTAACCCTAGCTCAAACCCTAACCCTAACCCTAACCCTAGCTCAAACCCTAACCCTAACCCTAGCTCAAACCCTAACCCTAACCCTAACCCTAGCTCAAACCCTAACCCTAACCCTAACCCTAGCTCAACCCTAACCCTAACCCTAGCTCAAACCCTAACCCTAACCCTAACCCTAGCTCAAACCCTAACCCTAGCTCAAACCCTAACCCTAACCCTAGCTCAAACCCTAACCCTAACCCTAGCTCAAACCCTTACCCTAACCCTAACCCTAGCTCAAACCCTAACCCTAACCCTAGCTCAACCCTAGCTCAACCCTAACCCTAACCCTAGCTCAAACCCTAACCCTAACCCTAAGCCTAGCTCAAACCCTAACCCTAACCCTAGCTCAAACCCTAACCCTAACCCTAGCTCAAACCCTAACCCTAACCCTAACCCTAGCTCAAACCCTAACCCTAACCCTAACCCTAGCTCAAACCCTAACCCTAACCCTAACCCTAACCCTAACTCAAACCCTAACCCTAACCCTAGCTCAAACCCTAACCCTAACCCTAACCCTAGCTCAAACCCTAACCCTAACCCTAACCCTAGCTCAAACCCTAACCCTAACCCTAGCTCAAACCCTAACCCTAACCCTAACTCAAACCCTAACCCTAACCCTAACCCTAGCTCAAACCCTAACCCTAACCCTAACCCTAGCTCAAACCCTAACCCTAACCCTAGCTCAAACCCTAACCCTAGCTCAAACCCTAAACCTAACCCTAACCCTAGCTCAAACCCTAACCCTAACCCTAACCCTAGCTCAAACCCTAACCCTAACCCTAACCCTAACTCAAACCCTAACCCTAACCCTAACCCTAGCTCAAAACCTAACCCTAACCCTAACCCTAGCTCAAACCCTAACCCTAACCCTAGCTCAAACCCTAACCCTAGCTCAAACCCTAAACCTAACCCTAACCCTAGCTCAAACCCTAACCCTAACCCTAACCCTAGCTCAAACCCTAACCCTAACCCTAACTCAAACCCTAACCCTAACCCTAACCCTAGCTCAAACCCTAACCCTAACCCTAACCCTAGCTCAAACCCTAACCCTAACCCTAGCTCAAACCCTAACCCTAACCCTAGCTCAAACCCTAACCCTAACCCTAGCTCAAACCCTAACCCTAACCCTAGCTCAAACCCTAACCCTAACCCTAACCCTAGCTCAAACCCTAACCCTAACCCTAGCTCAAACCCTAACCCTAACCCTAGCTCAACCCTAGCTCAACCCTAACCCTAACCCTAGCTCAAACCCTAACCCTAAGCCTAGCTCAAACCCTAACCCTAACCCTAGCTCAAACCCTAACCCTAACCCTAGCTCAAACACTAACCCTAACCCTAACCCTAGCTCAAACCCTAACCCTAACCCTAACCCTAGCTCAAACCCTAACCCTAACCCTAACCCTAACTCAAACCCTAACCCTAACCCTAACCCTAGCTCAAACCCTAACCCTAACCCTAACCCTAGCTCAAACCCTAACCCTAACCCTAGCTCAAACCCTAACCCTAACCCTGGCTCAAACCCTAACCCTAACCCTAACCCTAGCTCAAACCCTAACCCTAACCCTAACCCTACCTCAAACCGTAACCCTAACCCTAGCTCAAACCCTAACCCTAACCCTAGCTCAAACCCTAACCCTAACCCTAGCTCAACCCTAGCTCAACCCTAACCCTAACCCTAGCTCAAACCCTAACCCTAACCCTAACCCTAGCTCAAACCCTAACCCTAACCCTAACCCTAGCTCAAACCCTAACCCTAACCCTAGGTGAAACCCTAACCCTAACCCTAACCCTAACCCTAACCCTAACTCAAACCCTAACCCTAACCCTAACCCTAGCTCAAACCCTAACCCTAACCCTAACCCTAACCCTAACCCTAACCCTAGCTCAAACCCTAACCCTAGCTCAAACCCTAACCCTAACCCTAACCCTAGCTCAAACCCTAACCCTAACCCTAACCCTAGCTCAAACCCTAACCCTAACCCTAGATCAAACCCTAACCCTAACCCTAACCCTAGCTCAAACCCTAACCCTAACCCTAACCCCTAGCTCAACCCTAACCCTAACCCTACTTCAAACCCTAACCCTAACCCTAACCCTAGCTCAAACCCTAACCCTAGCTCAAACCCTAACCCTAACCCTAGCTCAAACCCTAACCCTAACCCTAGCTCAACCCTAGCTCAACCCTAACCCTAACCCTAGCTCAAACCCTAACCCTAACCCTAGCTCAAACCCTTACCCTAACCCTAACCCTAGCTCAAACCCTAACCCTAACCCTAGCTCAAACCCTAACCCTAACCCTAGCTCAACCCTATCAACCCTAACCCTAACCCTAGCTCAAACCCTAACCCTAACCCTAAGCCTAGCTCAAACCCTAACCCTAACCCTAGCTCAAACCCTAACCCTAACCCTAGCTCAAACCCTAACCCTAACCCTAACCCTAGCTCAAACCCTAACCCTAACCCTAACCCTAGCTCAAACCCTAACCCTAACCCTAACCCTAACCCTAACTCAAACCCTAACCCTAACCCTAGCTCAAACCCTAACCCTAACCCTAACCCTAGCTCAAACCCTAACCCTAACCCTAACCCTAGCTCAAACCCTAACCCTAACCCTAGCTCAAACCCTAACCCTAACCCTAACTCAAACCCTAACCCTAACCCTAACCCTAGCTCAAACCCTAACCCTAACCCTAACCCTAGCTCAAACCCTAACCCTAACCCTAGCTCAAACCCTAACCCTAGCTCAAACCCTAAACCCTAACCCTAACCCTAGCTCAAACCCTAACCCTAACCCTAACCCTAGCTCAAACCCTAACCCTAACCCTAACCCTAACTCAAACCCTAACCCTAACCCTAACCCTAGCTCAAAACCTAACCCTAACCCTAACCCTAGCTCAAACCCTAACCCTAACCCTAGCTCAAACCCTAACCCTAGCTCAAACCCTAAACCTAACCCTAACCCTAGCTCAAACCCTAACCCTAACCCTAACCCTAGCTCAAACCCTAACCCTAACCCTAACTCAAACCCTAACCCTAACCCTAACCCTAGCTCAAACCCTAACCCTAACCCTAACCCTAGCTCAAACCCTAACCCTAACCCTAGCTCAAACCCTAACCCTAACCCTAGCTCAAACCCTAACCCTAACCCTAGCTCAAACCCTAACCCTAACCCTAGCTCAAACCCTAACCCTAACCCTAACCCTAGCTCAAACCCTAACCCTAACCCTAGCTCAAACCCTAACCCTAACCCTAGCTCAACCCTAGCTCAACCCTAACCCTAACCCTAGCTCAAACCCTAACCCTAAGCCTAGCTCAAACCCTAACCCTAACCCTAGCTCAAACCCTAACCCTAACCCTAGCTCAAACACTAACCCTAACCCTAACCCTAGCTCAAACCCTAACCCTAACCCTAACCCTAGCTCAAACCCTAACCCTAACCCTAACCCTAACTCAAACCCTAACCCTAACCCTAACCCTAGCTCAAACCCTAACCCTAACCCTAAACCTAGCTCAAACCCTAACCCTAACCCTAGCTCAAACCCTAACCCTAACCCTAGCTCAAACCCTAACCCTAACCCTAACCCTAGCTCAAACCCCTAACCCTAACCCTAACCCTACCTCAAACCCTGAACCTAAACCCTAACCCTAGCTCAAACCCTAACCCTAACCCTAGCTCAAACCCTAACCCTAACCCTAGCTCAACCCTAGCTCAACCCTAACCCTAACCCTAGCTCAAACCCTAACCCTAACCCTAACCCTAGCTCAAACCCTAACCCTAACCCTAACCCTAGCTCAAACCCTAACCCTAACCCTAGGTGAAACCCTAACCCTAACCCTAACCCTAACTCAAACCCTAACCCTAACCCTAACCCTAGCTCAAACCCTAACCCTAACCCTAACCCTAGCTCAAACCCTAACCCTAACCCTAGCTCAAACCCTAACCCTAGCTCAAACCCTAACCCTAACCCTAACCCTAGCTCAAACCCTAACCCTAACCCTAACCCTAGCTCAAACCCTAACCCTAACCCTAGCTCAAACCCTAACCCTAACCCTAACCCTAGCTCAAACCCTAACCCTAACCCTAACCCTAGCTCAACCCTAACCCTAACCCTAGCTCAAACCCTAACCCTAACCCTAACCCTAGCTCAAACCCTAACCCTAACCCTAACCCTAGCTCAACCCTAACCCTAACCCTAGCTCAAACCCCCTAACCCTATCCCTAGCTCAAACCCTAACCCTAACCCTAACCCTAGGTGAAGCCCTAACCCTAACCCTAACCCTAGCTCAAACCCTAACCCTAACCCTAACCCTAGCTCAACCCTAACCCTAACCCTAATCCTAACTCAAACCCTAACCCTAACCCTAACCCTAGCTCAAACCCTAACCCTAACCCTAACCCTAGCTCAAACCCTAACCCTAACCCTAGCTCAAACCCTAACCCTAACCCTAACCCTAGCTCAAACCCTAACCCTAACCCACTAACCCTAGCTCAAACCCTAACCCTAACCCTAGCTCAAACCCTAACCCTAACCCTAACCCTAGCTCAACCCTAACCCTAACCCTAGCTCAACCTACCCTAACCCTAAACCTAACCCTAACAACCCCCTAACCCTAACCCTAGCTCAAACCCTAACCCTAACCCTAGCTCAAACCCTAACCCATATCAACCTAAACCCTAGCTCAAACCCTAACCCTAGAGTAACCCTAGCTCAAACCCCTAACCCTAACCCTAACCCTAGCTCAAACCCTAACCCTAACCCTAGCTCAACCCTAGCTCAACCCTAACCCTAACCCTAGCTCAAACCCTAACCCTAAGCCTAACCCTAGCTCAAACCCTAACCCTAGCTCAAACCCTAACCCCTAACCTAAGCCTTAGCTCAAACCCTAACCCTAACCCTAGCTCAAACCCTAACGCTAACCCTAGATCAAACACTAACCCTAACCCCTAACCCTAGCTCAAACCCTAACTAGCTCAAACCCTAACCCTAACCCTAACCCTAGCTCAAACCCTAACCCTAACCCTAGCTCAAACCCTAACCCTAACCCTAGCTCAAACCCTAACCCTAACCCTAGCTCAACCCTAGCTCAACCCTAACCCTACCTAACCCTACCCTAGCTCAAACCCTAACCCTAACCCTAACCCTAGCTCAAACCCTAACCCTAACCCTAGCTCAAACCCTAACCCTAACCCTAACCCTAGCTCAAACCCTAACCCTAACCCTAGCTCAAACCCTAACCCTAACCCTAACCCTAGGTGAAACCCTAACCCTAACCCTAACCCTAGCTCAAACCCTAACCCTAACCCTAACCCTAGCTCAAACCCTAACCCTAACCCTAACCCTAACTCAAACCCTAACCCTAACCCTAACCCTAGCTCAAACCCTAACCCTAACCCCTAACCCTAGCTCAAACCCTAACCCTAACCCTAGCTCAAACCCTAACCCTAGCTCAAACCCTAACCCTAACCCTAACCCTAGCTCAAACCCTAACCCTAACCCTAGCTCAAACCCTAACCCTAACCCTAACCCTAGCTCAAACCCTAAACCTAACCCTAACCCTAGCTCAAACCCTAACCCTAACCCTAACCCTAGCTCAAACCCTAACCCTAACCCTAGCTCAAACCCTAACCCTAACCCTAGCTCAAACCCTAACCCTAACCCTAACCCTAGCTCAACCCTAACCCTAACCCTAGCTCAAACCCTAACCCTAACCCTAACCCTAGCTCAAACCCTAACCCTAGCTCAAACCCTAACCCTAACCCTAGCTCAAACCCTAACCCTAACCCTAGCTCAAACCCTAACCCTAACCCTAACCCTAGCTCAAACCCTAACCCTAACCCTAGCTCAAAACCCCTAACCCTAACCCTAACCCTAGCTCAACCCTAGCTCAACCCTAACCCTAACCCTAGCTCAAACCCTAACCCTAAGCCTAGCTCAAACCCTAACCCTAACCCTAGCTCAAACCCTAACCCTAACCCTAGCTCAAACCCTAACCCTAACCCTAACCCTAGCTCAAACCCTAACCCTAACCCTAACCCTAACTCAAACCCTAACCCTAACCCTAGCTCAAACCCTAACCCTAACCCTAACCCTAGCTCAAACCCTAACCCTAACCCTAGCTCAAACCCTAACCCTAACCCTAGCTCAAACCCTAACCCTAACCCTAACCCTAGCTTAAACCCTAACCCTAACCCTAACCCTAGCTCAAACCCTAACCCTAACCCTAGCTCAAACCCTAACCCTAACCCTATCTCAAACCCTAACCCTAACCCTAGCTCAACCCTAGCTCAACCCTAACCCTAACCCTAGCTCAAACCCTAACCCTAACCCTGACCCTAGCTCAAACCCTAACCCTAACCCTAACCCTAGCTCAAACCCTAACCCTAACCCTAGCTCAAACCCTAACCCTAACCCTAGCTCAAACCCTAACCCTAACCCTAACCCTAGGTGAAACCCTAACCCTAACCCTAACCCTAGCTCAAACCCTAACCCTAACCCTAACCCTAGCTCAAACCCTAACCCTAACCCTAACCCTAACTCAAACCCTAACCCTAACCCTAACCCTAGCTCAAACCCTAACCCTAACCCTAACCCTAGCTCAAACCCTAACCCTAACCCTAGCTCAAACCCTAACCCTAACCCTAGCTCAAACCCTAACCCTAACCCTAGCTCAAACCCTAACCCTAACCCTAGCTCAAACCCTAACCCTAACCCTACTAGCTCAAACCCTAACCCTAACCCTAACCCTAGCTCAACCCTAACCCTAACCCTAGCTCAAACCCTAACCCTAACCCTAACCCTAGCTCAAACCCTAACCCTAGCTCAAACCCTAACCCTAACCCTAGCTCAAACCTAACCCTAACCCTAGCTCAAACCCTAACCCTAACCCTAACCCTAGCTCAAACCCTAACCCTAACCCTAGCTCAAACCCTAACCCTAACCCTAGCTCAACCCTAGCTCAACCCTAACCCTAACCCTAGCTCAAACCCTAACCCTAAGCCTAGCTCAAACCCTAACCCTAACCCTAGCTCAAACCCTAACCCTAACCCTAGCTCAAACACTAACCCTAACCCTAACCCTAGCTCAAACCCTAACCCTAACCCTAACCCTAGCTCAAACCCTAACCCTAACCCTAACCCTAACTCAAACCCTAACCCTAACCCTAACCCTAGCTCAAACCCTAACCCTAACCCTAACCCTAGCTCAAACCCTAACCCTAACCCTAGCTCAAACCCTAACCCTAACCCTAGCTCAAACCCTAACCCTAACCCTAGCTCAACCCTAGCTCAACCCTAACCCTAACCCTAGCTCAAACCCTAACCCTAACCCTAACCCTAGCTCAAACCCTAACCCTAACCCTAAGCTCAAACCCTAACCCTAACCCTAACCCTAGCTCAAACCCTAACCCTAACCCTAGCTCAAACCCTAACCCTAACCCTAGCTCAAACCCTAACCCTAACCCTAACCCTAGGTGAAACCCTAACCCTAACCCTAACCCTAGCTCAAACCCTAACCCTAACCCTAACCCTAGCTCAAACCCTAACCCTAACCCTAACCCTAACTCAAACCCTAACCCTAACCCTAACCCTAGCTCAAACCCTAACCCTAACTCTAACCCTAGCTCAAACCCTAACCCTAACCCTAGCTCAAACCCTAACCCTAGCTCAAACCCTAACCCTAACCCTAACCCTAGCTCAAACCCTAACCCTAACCCTAGCTCAAACCCTAACCCTAACCCTAACCCTAGCTCAAACCCTAAACCTAACCCTAACCCTAGCTCAAACCCTAACCCTAACCCTAACCCTAGCTCAAACCCTAACCCTAACCCTAGCTCAAACCCTAACCCTAACCCTAGCTCAAACCCCTAACCCTAACCCTAACCCTAGCTCAACCCTAACCCTAACCCTAGCTCAAACCCTAACCCTAACCCTAACCCTAGCTCAAACCCTAACCCTAGCTCAAACCCTAACCCTAACCCTAACCCTAGCTCAAACCCTAACCCTAACCCTAGCTCAAACCCTAACCCTAGCTCAAACCCTAACCCTAACCCTAACCCTAGCTCAAACCCTAACCCTAACCCTAGCTCAAACCCTAACCCTAACCCTAACCCTAGCTCAAACCCTAAACCTAACCCTAACCCTAGCTCAAACCCTAACCCTAACCCTAACCCTAGCTCAAACCCTAACCCTAACCCTAGCTCAAACCCTAACCCTAACCCTAGCTCAAACCCTAACCCTAACCCTAACCCTAGCTCAACCCTAACCCTAACCCTAGCTCAAACCCTAACCCTAACCCTAACCCTAGCTCAAACCCTAACCCTAGCTCAAACCCTAACCCTAACCCTAGCTCAAACCCTAACCCTAACCCTAGCTCAAACCCTAACCCTAACCCTAACCCTAGCTCAAACCCTAACCCTAACCCTAGCTCAAACCCTAACCCTAACCCTAGCTCAACCCTAGCTCAACCCTAACCCTAACCCTAGCTCAAACCCTAACCCTAAGCCTAGCTCAAACCCTAACCCTAACCCTAGCTCAAACCCTAACCCTAACCCTAGCTCAAACACTAACCCTAACCCTAACCCTAGCTCAAACCCTAACCCTAACCCTAACCCTAGCTCAAACCCTAACCCTAACCCTAACCCTAACTCAAACCCTAACCCTAACCCTAACCCTAGCTCAAACCCTAACCCTAACCCTAACCCTAGCTCAAACCCTAACCCTAACCCTAGCTCAAACCCTAACCCTAACCCTAGCTCAAACCCTAACCCTAACCCTAACCCTAGCTTAAACCCTAACCCTAACCCTAACCCTAGCTCAAACCCTAACCCTAACCCTAGCTCAAACCCTAACCCTAACCCTAGCTCAAACCCTAACCCTAACCCTAACCCTAGCTCAACCCTAGCTCAACCCTAACCCTAACCCTAGCTCAAACCCTAACCCTAAGCCTAGCTCAAACCCTAACCCTAACCCTAGCTCAAACCCTAACCCTAACCCTAGCTCAAACCCTAACCCTAACCCTAACCCTAGCTCAAACCCTAACCCTAACCCTAACCCTAACTCAAACCCTAACCCTAACCCTAGCTCAAACCCTAACCCTAACCCTAACCCTAGCTCAAACCCTAACCCTAACCCTAGCTCAAACCCTAACCCTAACCCTAGCTCAAACCCTAACCCTAACCCTAACCCTAGCCTCAAACCCCTAACCAACTAAACCCCTAACCCTAGCTCAAACCCTAACCCTAACCCTAGCTCAAACCCTAACCCTAACCCTATCTCAAACCCTAACCCTAACCCTAGCTCAACCCTAGCTCAACCCTAACCCTAACCCTAGCTCAAACCCTAACCCTAACCCTGACCCTAGCTCAAACCCTAACCCTAACCCTAACCCTAGCTCAAACCCTAACCCTAACCCTAGCTCAAACCCTAACCCTAACCCTAGCTCAAACCCTAACCCTAACCCTAACCCTAGCTGAAACCCTAACCCTAACCCTAACCCTAGCTCAAACCCTAACCCTAACCCTAACCCTAGCTCAAACCCTAACCCTAACCCTAACCCTAACTCAAACCCTAACCCTAACCCTAACCCTAGCTCAAACCCTAACCCTAACCCTAACCCTAGCTCAAACCCTAACCCTAACCCTAGCTCAAACCCTAACCCTAACCCTAACCCTAGCTCAAACCCTAACCCTAACCCTAGCTCAAACCCTAACCCTAACCCTAGCTCAAACCCTAACCCTAACCCTAGCTCAAACCCTAACCCTAACCCTAACCCTAGCTCAACCCTAACCCTAACCCTAGCTCAAACCCTAACCCTAACCCTAACCCTAGCTCAAACCCTAACCCCTAGCTCAAACCCTAACCCTAACCCTAGCTCAAACCCTAACCCTAACCCTAGCTCAAACCCTAACCCTAACCCTAACCCTAGCTCAAACCCTAACCCTAACCCTAGCTCAAACCCTAACCCTAACCCTAGCTCAACCCTAGCTCAACCCTAACCCTAACCCTAGCTCAAACCCTAACCCTAAGCCTAGCTCAAACCCTAACCCTAACCCTAGCTCAAACCCTAACCCTAACCCTAGCTCAAACACTAACCCTAACCCTAACCCTAGCTCAAACCCTAACCCTAACCCTAACCCTAGCTCAAACCTAACCCTAACCCTAACCCTAACTCAAACCCTAACCCTAACCCTAACCCTAGCTCAAACCCTAACCCTAACCCTAACCCTAGCTCAAACCCTAACCCTAACCCTAGCTCAAACCCTAACCCTAACCCTAGCTCAAACCCTAACCCTAACCCTAGCTCAACCCTAGCTCAACCCTAACCCTAACCCTAGCTCAAACCCTAACCCTAACCCTAACCCTAGCTCAAACCCTAACCCTAACCCTAGCTCAAACCCTAACCCTAACCCTAACCCTAGCTCAAACCCTAACCCTAACCCTAGCTCAAACCCTAACCCTAACCCTAGCTCAAACCCTAACCCTAACCCTAACCCTAGGTCAAACCCTAACCCTAACCCTAACCCTAGCTCAAACCCTAACCCTAACCCTAACCCTAGCTCAAACCCTAACCCTAACCCTAACCCTAACTCAAACCCTAACCCTAACCCTAACCCTAGCTCAAACCCTAACCCTAACTCTAACCCTAGCTCAAACCCTAACCCTAACCCTAGCTCAAACCCTAACCCTAGCTCAAACCCTAACCCTAACCCTAACCCTAGCTCAAACCCTAACCCTAACCCTAGCTCAAACCCTAACCCTAACCCTAACCCTAGCTCAAACCCTAAACCTAACCCTAACCCTAGCTCAAACCCTAACCCTAACCCTAACCCTAGCTCAAACCCTAACCCTAACCCTAGCTCAAACCCTAACCCTAACCCTAGCTCAAACCCTAACCCTAACCCTAACCCTAGCTCAACCCTAACCCTAACCCTAGCTCAAACCCTAACCCTAACCCTAACCCTAGCTCAAACCCTAACCCTAGCTCAAACCCTAACCCTAACCCTAACCCTAGCTCAAACCCTAACCCTAACCCTAGCTCAAACCCTAACCCTAGCTCAAACCCTAACCCTAACCCTAACCCTAGCTCAAACCCTAACCCTAACCCTAGCTCAAACCCTAAACCCTAACCCTAACCCTAGCTCAAACCCTAAACCTAACCCTAACCCTAGCTCAAACCCTAACCCTAACCCTAACCCTAGCTCAAACCCTAACCCTAACCCTAGCTCAAACCCTAACCCTAACCCTAGCTCAAACCCTAACCCTAACCCTAACCCTAGCTCAACCCTAACCCTAACCCTAGCTCAAACCCTAACCCTAACCCTAACCCTAGCTCAAACCCTAACCCTAGCTCAAACCCTAACCCTAACCCTAGCTCAAACCCTAACCCTAACCCTAGCTCAAACCCTAACCCTAACCCTAACCCTAGCTCAAACCCTAACCCTAACCCTAGCTCAAACCCTAACCCTAACCCTAGCTCAACCCTAGCTCAACCCTAACCCTAACCCTAGCTCAAACCTAACCCTAAGCCTAGTCTCCTAACCCTAACCCTAACCCTAGCTCAAACCCTAACCCTAACCCTAGCTCAATAACCCAAGCCCCTAACCCTAACCCTAGCTCAAACCCTAACCCTAACCCTAACCCTAGCTCAAACCCTAACCCTAACCCTAACCCTAACTCAAACCCTAACCCTAACCCTAACCCTAGCTCAAACCCTAACCCTAACCCTAACCCTAGCTCAAACCCTAACCCTAACCCTAGCTCAAACCCTAACCCTAACCCTAGCTCAAACCCTAACCCTAACCCTAACCCTAGCTTAAACCCTAACCCTAACCCTAAACCCTAGCTCAAACCCTAACCCTAACCCTAGCTCAAACCCTAAC
>JBAGJB010000160.1:0-48227 GCA_037577475.1 Chaunax sp. Z400 | reverse complement strand
ACACAGACACACACACACAGACACACACACACACAGACACACACACACACACACACACACACACAGACACACACACACAGACACACACACACACACAGACACACACACACACACACACACACACAGAGACACACACACACAGACACACACACACACAGACACACAGACACACACACACACAGACACACACACACACACACACACACACACAGACACACACACACACAGACACACACACACACAGACACACACACAGACACACACACACAGACACACACACACAGACACACAGACACACACACACACACAGACACACACACACACACACACACACACACACACACACACACACACACACACACACACACACACACACACAGACACACACACACACAGACACACAGACACACAGACACACACACACACAGACACACGCACACACACACATTAGTCATTTCACCCCATTGAAAGGTTTCAGATCTCTCTGGCGCCCCAAACAAAGCACTGCCTAAGACACATAAAAATAAAACAACATAAGTAAACCTGGTCTGTCAGGTGCAGCATTAGTATGACAGACTTTGCTGTAGTATTTTTTTATATTGTTCACATTATCACACCCTGTTCCTACAGACTGCAGTAGGACACCTACCTAAGACACATTTTGTAAGGAAGAAGCATCAAACGATGCACTAAACACCATTCAAAAGCTGAAGCAGAAAGCCAGAGTTGACCAAGAAAACTCATAACCTCTCTTGTGATACTCGTATCTATTCGTTAACGGGGGTTTTAGGTCTTATTGAGGCGGCTGATGCAATGAAAGCCTGGCTATAGCTTGTTTTAGACAGACACCACAAAATAGTCCCTTCTCTATGACACGTTTTGTTCGTTTGCACTGAACAAGACAACGGTGGAGTAAAGCCACTCCGGTGTGTGATTTTAAATAGCAAGCTGGGGTTCCACTAGCAAAAGACACACAAACCCACCGTAAGCCTTCATTGTGTTTATACAAAACATCAGGGTGGAATAACCACCAGTCCCGCCTTGAAAAAGCTGTGTAAACATGTCTACCTTGCTTTGTACTATATCCTTCACAAATGGAGGATCCCTCCATGACATTTAGATCTACTGTATGAGAGCTTTACACTTCAATTAGTTCATGTAAAAATGGACAAAGATTTGTGTCCACCTGTATGCCGATATAGTTCAGCTGTCAAAGACCGTTACGTCTGTAGAAACTAGAGATGGGCATTTCAACAGTCTGACGATGAAGCGTTACTGACATCTGAGTTTTATTATTGACAATATGACAGTATCTTAGTTCCTCAGAGTTACAGTGGAATGCATGTATGGCCAATAAGTCACTGGTGAATGAGACAAATGACACAAATCTAATACTGGATATATGGATTTATATCCAAAAACACAATTTCAGCACCAACTACACACAAAGCTGCACTGAAACATGAAGAGTGCATCTTAAATCCTGCAGTTAGATGGGACTAGAAGTGACAGATGAAAAAGATGTGTTTTCTTCAGGGCAGCAGGGGAACGTTGTGTCCAGGGAACGCTGAGGAACTTACTGACCTTTGGAGCAGCTCTACCTGAACACACAAACTTAACGTAGGATAGCATCCACCCACCTCTTGTCTCCTCCACTGCCAGTTTGTCACAGATCTGTTTCTCGTAGGTGTTGAGGTGATCGAGAGCCTCCTTGTGCAGGTCAGCCTCCCTCAGAACCTGGTTTTGATACAGTAGCAGTTCACTGTACTCATAGTCCACCTTGTCTGGAGACGTCTGTATGAACACACCGAAGAGAAAAGGGTAAAAAATATCTAATACTCCTTTCAGCCTGGAGAAAGAACTCCACTAATACCCACTAATATCTTGCTTTTGTTGTCAGTGGAATGGATTCATTCTCAAGTCAAAAGACTGCAGTAGTCACAGGTATTTATCACCTTCAGCTCCACCCTGCAGGGATGAAACCCCTGAACACTCAGTTCTGAGTTCCAGAGTTATATCAACATTGAAGTTGGTGTTGATGCATCAACAGTAAAAACTGGGCTGTCCTGTTATCTCACCAGGTCACACCTTTCATACAGAGGTGGAACAATGACCAAAATTTTTAATTCATGACAGATGATGGGTCTTCATCTGTGCTTTTGTAACATCTATACAGAACAGCATGACAGGTTAAAGGTGCAATAAACCCGGCATGAACAGGCTGTGTAAAAGGAGCTTCAGTTAGCGGTCCTACTTGCCGACTCTCCCAGATGGTCCCCATGCAGGATCTAAGATAGGACTTTTCATCTAGCTGCATGTCCATGCATGAAACAAATCACATTCTGTAATTCCAAGATTGGCTAACATGCCTAAACATTACTAAACAGCACAGTGAATATTTCAGTCCCCACCTGCTGTTGCCATGCTGATCCCTGAGATAATGGGGCTTTAGTTTTGTGAGAGTGGATCTTAGATCTACAGTATGTAGAAAACTCTGTTGAGTCTACAGAGCAGGTCTACCTGTTGCGTTTTGCGGAACTCCTCAACAATCTTGGCAGCCATCTCAAAGTCCTCTAAGAGGTGATAGGCGACAGCATATCCGATCCACGAGGCCCGCTGGGCTGGACGGAGCTGCAGCAGCTGGTACCGCGTCTCCTAGAGAGAGCACACACAATTGTAAACAATATGGTTATGTTTGATTATCTGCAAACCTCCATTAAGACCTTTAATCTGAGCGGTTCCATTTTTAAACCCATCAGATCTCTTTGGCAACCCTCACCCTGTATCCCTCCAGGTCTCTCATCTGGATTTGTAGCAGGGAAAGGTCTCGCAGGATCTGGAGGTTGTCCTTGTCCCACTTCAGGGCATTGCGGTAACACTTGATGGCTTCGTCGTACTTTTTATCAGAGCGCTGCAGCAGGCCGTACACATGCCAGCCTGGAGGAATGAGTGGGTTCAGGAGGCAAAGCACTATCTAGGTGTTTATATGTGCTAACCAACAAACACATAAATGAAGAGACAGGATGAATTTATAGACAGGTTTATGCTGTGACAAAAAAATGAAGTGGGTGTTAAATGAAGTTAAAGAGCAACTTCTTGAAGTTGTTTGAGGGTAAAGTCAGCAGCTGTAGTGTTTAACTGAATATCAAACTGTTGTTTGACAGATGAAATCACATTGCCCTGAAGGATGATGGAAGGATACAGACGTGACTCTTGAGGTCGTTGCGTAGGCCTCGTCTCACCAGCTCGTAGGCCTCCTCCTTTTTGCCCAGACAGTTCAGGGTTAAACCCTTCATGGCCAGCGTCTCTAAAGCACAAAGGAGAGGAGTGAGACTTTCATAGCAATGAGTTGTTAAAAAATAACACAACCCAGTGTATTCACACTGATCGACAGAATGGTTGAGAGAACATTTCAGTTTACTGCTTTTATGACACAGCTTCTTTGTAGAAAAGAGCCGTACTTTCACTTTAAGAAACCACTGTGGGAGAGGACTCTTTTAGTTAACTCCCTTTTGATGACAATAAATATGAATGATGAATGAACTATTATCATAATTCATGTTTCCATCCATCTATTTTTGTGCTAAATATAAAGTATATATGTGAAGAAACTGAATAGGACCAAGAAAGAACATATACAGTTTCTGTCATATAAATGATGCATGTGAGAAACTAAATAGGTATTCACCATCAGTGTGTTCAATAACTGATGATGCTGCTGAGAGTTACAGATATATATACTGAACAAAATTATAAACGCAACACTTTTGTTTCAGCTCCAATTTTTCATGTGTTGAAAGCAAAGATCTAAAACTTTTTCTATGTACACAAAAGGCCCATTTCTCTCAAATTTTGTTCACAAACTTGTTTAAATCTGTGTTAGTGAGCACTTCTCCTTTGCAGAGATAATCCATCCACCTGACAGGTGTGGCATATCAAGATGCTGATTAGACAGCATGATTATTGCACAGGTGTGCCTTAGGTTGGTCACAATAAAAGGCCACTCTAAAATGTGCAGTTTCATCACACAGCACAACGCCACAGATGTCGCAAGTTGTGAGGGAGCGTGCAATTGGCATGCTGACTGCAGGAATGTCCACCAGAGCTGTTGCCCGTGAATTGAATGTTCATTTCTCTCCCATAAGCCGTCTCCAAAGTCGTTTCCGAGACTTTGGCAGTGCATCCAACCGGCCTGACAAACGCAGACCACGTGTAACCATGCCAGCCAGGACCTCCACATCCAGCATCTTCCCCTGCAAGATCGTCTGAGACCAGCCACCCGGACAGCTGATGCAACAATTGGTTTGCATAACCAAAGAATTTCTGCACAAACTGTCAGAAACCGTCTCAGGGAAGCTCATCTGCATGCTCGTCGTCCTCACCGGGGTCTTGACCTGACTGCAGTTCGTCGTCGTAACCGACTTGAGTGGGCAAATGCTCACCTTCGATGGTGTCTGTCACTTTGGAGAAGTGTTCTCTTCACGGATGAATCCCGGTTTTCACTGTACCGGGCAGATGGCAGACAGCGTGTATGGCGTCATGTGGGTGAGCGGTTTGCTGATGTCAACGTTGTGAATAGAGTGTCCTATGGTGGCGGTGGGGTTATGGTATGGGCAGGCATATGCTACGGACAACCAACACAGGTGCATTTTATTGATGGCATTGTGAATGCACAGAGATACCGTGACGAGATCCTGAGGCCCGTTGTTGTGCCATTCATCCACCACCATCACCTCATGTTGCAGCATTATAATGCACGGCCCCACGTTGCAAGGATCTGTACACAATTCCTGGAAGCTGAAAACATCCCAGTCCTTGCATGGCCTCCATACTCCCCGGACATGTCACCCATTGAGCATGTTTGGGATGCTCTGGATCGGTGTATATGACAGCGTGTTCCAGTTCCTGCCAATATCCAGTAACTTCGCACAGCCATTGAAGAGGAGTGGACCGACATTCCACAGGCCACAATCAACAACAAAAGTGTTGCGTTTATATTTTTGTTCAGTATAATAAGCTTGCGTAAGGCTGCTCTAGTACAGTCATACAGTAACATCATTTAAAATGACTTGTCACCAACTAAAAACAACCACATTACATAACTAACTACTAACGACATTAGTCAAGTTTTAGCGGGGAGATCCTGCTGTCCTGTTCCCCAGCTGCATGCGAGGACTCAGTCCAACATACGAGTGACCCAAGCTGGGCTACGGGAGCAGAGGCTGCCACTGAACCCACCTGAGGAAGAAGGTCTGTTCAAGGCAGTCCCCTTACACCTTGATCGAGCCTCACCGTTGTGTGTTAAAGTCACAATGGCAGAACGGAGCAGCTCGCTATCCAGTTTCTGTTTCTGTATATTTCCTGTCTTTTACAGGAAATATCTGTTGAAGTCCAACAGACTTAAATCTCTCCAGACATAATGTCTGTTGAAAACAGTTCTCGTGTGTTCACACCAAACATGAAGCAATTTTTGTGTGGTGTAATTATATAAAGTCAATGCAAAGAGTATTCAGTGAGTTAAAAATATTCAACTTGAATGAAAAACTTCCATGTTTCATGGGGACACACAGAAACACACAACCTTGGTGCCTGCTGTGGAAAAGATGTTTAGCCACAGCTTTGACACACAACTATCATTTTCAAAAGTATGACATTAAAACCAAGACAATATTTAAAAACTATTTACCAAAGTCATTATGGATGCTCCCTGGAGACATCTCAGTTCTCCTGATACTTTTCCAGTATTACAGGATTTACTCCTCATAGTCACACAAAGGGTTTATGTGTTTACAGCTACATACAGTTTCATAATGTCCCTATGAAACTCTGAGTTTGACCAATAAACAGAGTTTTGGTCATGGAGGTGGTTTGCTGGTAAGTTGAGCAATGACACCATCTATTGAATTCACTGCTGCTGCTCCTACCTGTACACTGAAGAAAGGCTGAAACTATTCACACATTCATCCGTTTGTCATTTGATAGAATGAATTTCAATTCTGATAGCTTAATTATTTATCAGGTAAAAAGACAAACTGTTCCCCAGCATGAACTGAATACACCAGTTGTTTGGGCTGTTGTTCACACTACAAACACATATTGATCTATGTCAACGAGGGTTGGAGCAGGTTTTGTGATCTGCTACGTTTGTCTGATTGTTTGCACGATATCTCAAAAATTTGTCAACAGATTTTGAACTTTTTCTGTAAGGTTGTAACTTGGACAAATGTATTTTTTGACATTAATATGGGTGCGAATGCAGATTGTGGATCATTTGGATGTGTGAGATTTGCTGGGGGGCAAATATGGGGGGTAGAGACATGGCACCGCCACCAATACTTAGCTGAGACAATAGAGATTTGGTCATTAAATGGATTCCATGTATATGAGAAGGTAAGCAATAAATCTAGATGACAGAAGAATAGATCCAGATCAGCCATAAAGAAAAATCATGATAAACACATGATTCCTAATGCTAGGAGCAGGTTTACAGGGTCAGTCAATCAGCTGGTGTTGGTGAACAACATGAGGCAGATCATCATAGTGTGTGCTGTCTCCTGGTTACAATGATACAACGATTGATGATCTCACGATGACACAATGAAATGTGAGGCTGTGAACACAAGCTCACCTATTTCTTCTTTCAGAGGCCTGAATGCTGATGAAGATTTCTGATTCAACAGTGAGAAATAATTCTTACAGGATTTTCTTTTGACATAGCTAGGGAACTATTCTCTAATGTTCAGGTTTTAGGACAAAGCCAAGTGCTTCCTAGATGTTTGTGTGCTAATTGTGGACTGTATTACTGCTGGCTGTGCAACAAACTGCTCAATATTACCTGAACTTTCAAAATATGACAATGCTTTGTGGAAGCCAGGCAAATTAATGTGATCATTAAATTAAAAACAGAGGTTTTGCATTAGATTTACAGTAGTTGAACTCATAAACAGTCAGTAAAGGGACATTTACCTCTTTCTTCTATGTTGCCCAATGAACAGGTCGTCTGTATTTAAAACTGATGATGTGTTTGCTTCTGATTGGTCAACAAGAGGTAGGCAAACTAGACATCTATGTAATACAGGTAATAATATTGGACACAGTTATGTTTTTGTGGTAGCAACGAATTTAAACATCCAACCAGCTCCCTCTCATTTAAACATCATAACCTGCCTCACACTAAAACTGAAGAACTACATTCCAAAGAATAAGATCCAAACCACATGGTGCTGTTTGTTCTTATCTGGGCCATCAGTTCAATACATGTGATATCACAACAAAGCCTTTCCTCAATGGTCACTTACTTCCTTTTTGTAACCACATTTCCCAGTCTTCATCTGGGTGGAGTTTGCTCACAACAATTTAATTTAACAGGTTATTTGTTCATTCATTGATTGGTTTATTGTGCCATGTGTTCTCAGGAAGTACTTTGGTGCATACTAGGCAGCGGGAAAACATGGCGACATCATTAAAAAAATGAAATGTATACAGTAGTGGTTTCATTTTGATTCTGCTTTCAGGCCTCCTCTCATTTCTCTATATTTTGTCCTGTTTCATCTCCTCTCTCCTCCATCTTCCTGCATGTGAACCAGAAATTGATCTGTGTTCTATCTTGAAGGATGTTTCACTTCTTAAAATGCATCCAGAGGAGTGAGAAGGCCTGAGAGAAGGAGCTATGAGCAAGGATGTACAGGCGTATCCTCTGCAGATGACTTATTAGAAATAGTTAATAGTAGTTAATAGTTAGTTAATGTACTAAATATGAAAAGTAATACAAATTAAGTCATAAAAAAAGAAATGGTTTGTATTTTGCTACTGTGGGTCATGCATTTTAGACATCACCAAGGTCTGAACAGGACAGACTGCCTTTCACCCTCTGTGTAGCGCCTTAAGACTCTGTTCTAAATGCATTCCTTAATAATATATTCAAAATGTTAAAATTGGGTTGCATCACAAACATGTGGAGAAACTTCAGAGATGATCTCTCTAATCTTACAACCTTTTCCAAAACAGTTGGTATGCTGAGTAAAGTTATTCTGTTTATTTCTTTATTTCTTATTTCTTTATTTAGTCTCTTTTAGTTGCTAATCCAGGCCAAGGACAGACTGCATAGTTGTAGCAGAATGGGACACACCTACAGTTAGAAGAACAACTCTTCTTTAGGTGAGATCCTGAACCTCACCACTTTATTATCTCATGAACTGAGCTGTAATGAAACACTGCTGCTGGTTAGGAAGAACTGAAGACAGACACACTTTGTTTTAATGACTCCACTTTTACTCTGGAGTAAAAGAAAAGCAGTACTTTAAATATATAATGTATGTGCTGAGACTCATTCATCTGCATAGCTAATGAAAGTGAATAGAAATGGAAAGTTGTGTGTGCTGTTTGTGGAGCCTTAAAAAATCTGACAGCCAAGTTTTCCCTTGGCCTCATCAAATACGTAAAACTGAGGTTATCGCAATAGATGAAAATGTATTATACACGTAATACACTGTAGTGTTGAATATAATGATATATGATGATAACTGATATACCCATTAGTGTCAAATGCCCTGTTTGGATCTTTCCCGGGAGGAAAAATATTCCCAATGTGGAGGCCTTACAGAGAATGGTAAACAGATTCTGGTTACTGAGGAGGCCTCCACTAAAGACCTATTCTTATTCAACAGGGGTCCATGCTTGTTATGACCATATCAAGGCCACTGCTGGGGCTAAAGGAGAGCCTCAGCTCTCTGCATCCTTCCCCAGTAATGAGCAGAGCTCCTCCTAGTCACATTAGGTCACTTCACCAAGGTAGCAGAAACAAGAGCTGCCAGAGAATCAGGTAACACTTTGTATACCACTGTTAGCATATGCATACTAAACAATCACACTCTATATTGACGTATTATTGATTCTGTTATGTATTGTACTAATGCATGTATTTATTATTTGTCATTTTATGTGTTTTCAGATACTCTATTGGGCAGTTCAGATTATTAATGGTCAAAATATTCAGAATCAGAGTCAGAAAAGTTTGTGTGTGTGTTTGTGTGCACATACAAGGTATTTGACTTGGTGTTCTGATGCTAACACAAACCTTAACATAAATCTAAGTGCAGATATAAAAAGAAATTGAGGTGGAAAATGTCTTCAATACGCAAGAAACATAAAATGTAATATATAGGAAACATCTGCAATATACAGAGCAGTGAAAATAAAAAATAAAATAATGTGCAAATGCATGAGGATGTGCAAGGAGCATGTGCAAAAACAAAAATGTCTGTCATATGCACAGTTTGCAGTTGAGGCACAGCCATATATAGTGAGTGGGGGAGGATGGTCCATGTAATGCATGAGTCCTGGGACTATTAATGAATGTGTAGTGGGTATGGGGGGTAGAACAAGAGTCAGAGTCAGAGTTCGCTGTGCAGCTGTGCAGGGGGGCGGGTGACTGTGCCTTGTTGATGAGGCCAGTAGCAGACAGGAAGAAGATGTTTTTGTGGTGTGAGGTTTTGGTCCTGATGGACCGCAGCCTCCTGCCAGAGTCTCAAAAAGTTTTTGTCCTGTGTGGGAGGGGCCGGCTACGATCTTCAGGGTCCCGGAGATGTAGAGGTCCTGAAGGGATGGCAGGTTGCAGCCAATCACCTTCTCAGCTGATGATACGTTGCAGCCTGCCTTTGTCTCTGGCAGTGGCAGCAGCGTACCAGATGGTGATGGAGGAGGTGAGGACGGACTCAGTGATGGAGGTGTAGAAGTGCACCATCACTGGTTGAACATCCTCTGTTGTGCTTTGTTTTTTTCGGGAGCTGATGTTCAGCTCCTACTTGAGGTCCTGAGAGATGATGATGATGATGATGATGATGAAGATGAAAACTCTACCTTAAAGCACATTGATAGCATTAGACTTACCCTGAGCTGCTGACTGGAGAACATCATATTCTACAGAGTAGAAATGTTGATATAAAACCTTTATTTCCCATTTTTAAGACATAGTAATGGTGAAGTACACAGGGTTCAATGTAGGCAGACATGGGTATGGACCACAACACACAGTAATGCTAAGGTTATCTCACTGAAACAACAAACATCACAGTGATCCAGCCATCGTCACACTGCTGGGAATATCTGAGCTTTAACTGAAACGACCTCTGGAAAAATCCTCTTGTGATGGAAGAGTCACGTCAGCGCTAAAGTCTAACACCTCTTCGGCTTAACCTCCTCATCACATCGCTGAGTGACCCTCGTGGTGCCTTAAACACACCTCCTCTGTGTCCTTTCTAAAGTGCCAAGACTGCAGTCATTTTCAAGTTTAAACTGAATTCTAATGATGTGCACCTTGACTTTTCTCCAGCAGAGAGGAACCTAATTAAAAGTATGAGTCAAGGATATTCTGAAGGACTGAATCCATTACTGACATAATGCTTTTGTTTATCCAATTAGGTGCACACTAAATCAAGAATACATATACTCTTAGTCTCAGTGACATTTGTTGTGAGCATTTGGAATCCGGTGCCTGATGTGACCTGGCTCATAAAGACATTATAAACCCTGTTGTAAAGCAGGACGTAATCACATTTATTAACCATGAGAGCAACAGCAGTGAATATGTGTAATGGTTAGTCACACACACACACTGACACTGACACACACACACACACACACACACACACACACACACAATCATTTGGTGTCAGAAACAGTTAGCTGTAGAAACATTTCTCCTCATTCTGCCTTAAAGCATGAACCACATCTGTAACTAGACGTCACTCAGGGAGCGCAGACCTCCAACAAGTCAGTTCAGTTTCTCAATCATGTCATTACACCTAAAAGCACCACTCACTGCTTCCTCGTCCTTCAGTGTCTGAACAGGGGTTCTCAGCACATCTTCCTGAGTCTCATTTCTCTTTGGTTCAGTTAAGAAACTACACATTTATTAAGAGAGCACAGTTGTACCTGTTTGAGTCCAGAGAACATGAAGGCATCGGAGGGTTCAACAGCCATCTCCACCTCCTGCACCAGAGCCGTTCTGTTCTCTATGTGGTAACGAACAGAAACAGACTCTGTGACTCGCCCGAATGATGGTAGATCTGCAATCAAGTAAAGACGTTTAGAAATAAAGGCCCATATTCTATAAAACTGACTTCATTAGGTGATAGTATGAAAATAATAGTCACTGCTGCAGGATCAGAGCATTATCACCAAGCATAGTGTACAATAATGTGACTCTTGTGCATTCACTGACCAGCATGGATGTAAAGCGGGACAGACTCCAGGATGATGTGAGGTAGAGTGACTGTAGTTTGGATGAGAGGACCGTCTTCACTGGACGACTTTCTGTGCAGCAGAGTTCAAACAGAGGCTTAACAGCATGTTCAAACCCACTGACCCGCCAGCCACACCCTGTTAGTGAGAGTACGTACCTCCTCCATGATATCAGGTACTGTCCTGTAGCTACAGTACTATTGTTGTTGACCAGTGGTGGACACCGGAGACAGAAACACTCACTGGCACACTCACCTGTCTGCAGAACCACTGGCCGCACACACACAAACACATAACAGGTTATGGTCGTGGGATTTAGACCTTTTTGGTTGTAGATACAAATGTTAAAACGGTAAATCTAGACAGGTACCTTCCTGCAGCTGCGACTGAAGCTGTGGTGTGTTGCTGCTCACAGTGAGCAGCTGCAGAGAAGAGGAGGCTAGCTGAAGAGGCCAGGGAGACGTTGAGAGGACATCTGTCATCAACAGGAAGGGGATGTCCACCGCTACCCGGTCCATTGGCTCAAACTGAACACACACAGAAGCACAGATGATGCTAAGACCTCTAAAACCCACATTCAGTATGGTGAGGTCGGTGCCTGCACCAATGCTGTTGTCACTAAATATGCTCCCCTTGGGTGATGTCATCTGTAGACATGGTATTTCCTCTCACTGATACCTAGATGACATACAGTTGTCCCTCCCCGTTAAGCCCTCTGACTTCTCTACAGGACTGTCTGACTGATATAGAAAACTGATGTCCATAAATTCTACTTAAGCTTCCTTCTAATAAAACAGAGGTTGTGTTATTGATAATGAGCTTTACCAATTAGCATATTACGAAACTAATACTGCCATCTACTGTTTACTTGTTGCCATGGACACACATGTCATTACAACACAGAGGGCAGTGAAATGCATCCCTGGTCCCAGGTTCAGAGTTAAGGTTGGGGATAGCGGTCAATGATGAGCATCAGCTCAGGACGCAGAGCAAGACACTGAACCCCAACTTAGTGTGTTTGTCATAATTCTGATGCCAAGGCACAATAAATAAATGAAGAGACTGTTTCATTTCAAATATTACAGAATTCTTGGATGAAATTTATAGTGACAGTAGATGAAAACCCAAACTACATTCAGATTCATTCATATTCCAAGTTTTGGGGATATACTGGTTGAAACTTTCAAGACGTTGTACAAACCCTGTAAGGAGTACTAGCAACATGTACATCATAGTTCTGTTTCACAGTGTGCAATGTTAAGACAAGGAACACATAATCACTGCTGTTAGAGCCAGTTTCTCCGGCGACAACCTGCACTGGAATAGAAAAACGTATCCAAAGCTAAGACCTAAAACCCTGAAGGACCACTGGTGCACCTCCTTATTAATTATCAGCCACACACCTTGTTGGATACAAACTTTGCAGACACCTCAAACGGGACCACCGTCTCTATGGTAACCGTCTCGTCCTGGAAGACAACAGAATGAGAGAGGAGTAAACCAGCATGTGAGCATCTATGAGTTTAAGGTGCACTGCAGCAGAGCTCAGCTGTGTCTTTACCTTATGACATTTACAGACTATCTGTCGTCCTTCCACTGTGGTGTCCGTGCTGTAGGCCACGTGGAACAGGAAGACCCTCGGTCCAGTTGACACACACTTCACATATACGCATCTCTGCAACTACAGACAAACAGGTGGTCTGTTTGTGTTTGTGTGTTTGTGTATTTTCCCCGTCAGTCTTCCTCTATCTTATTATTAGTATTTCAGGAACTTTATCCTATTAATTATATTTACTATGTAACTATACACTGTATACACAGATTCATGCATTCCAACATTATCACTAAGCATTAGACATTTCCAACAGGTGACAGCTTCGTTGCTATGTAATAATTCAGCTGAGGCACTGGTAAGCCATGTGAGAAGGAGGGAGGCATCTCTCCAGCATTAGCCCCTCTTAAACAGCCTCTTCAAGGCGGGGCAGTGGTGTCTTTAATTTAAGTGCCTCAGCATTCTGTATTAAAGTTCAAAGGTGAAATGGGGGGTCACTGCTGTGTGAAACGACTTGTGTACAAAAGGAGTTGAGGAGGCGAGGTGTCGCGACAGGAGGGCAGCTTGATGTTCTGATGACGTGTTATGTGTGTGACCCTCAACCAGGACATTTAAAAAGCAACTAGTAGCAGTTAGCAGCTAACACAAAAAAAGAAAATAAATCAGCAGAAACTGATGCTGTTGTGTTACACGTCACCTCTTTTGCATGTGGAACACCAGCATGCTATTTAAAGTCACATACTAGGTATGCAGCTGTTGGTTCATTCACTTTAAATAAACTAAGGTGGTGTAGAGAAGGGTCTCTGTTGTGGCTCTTCTGCACATTCGCTGTGTAAATAGTGCTGCTGTAATGTTGTCATTATTTCATTTCACTTCATAACGAACACAGAAAAGACTGGGGGGGCATCACATCCTGCCAACAGCTGACACAAAGGAAAACTCAGTGAGTGTTATGTTTGCATCGTCCCATGTGTTGTAAGCTTCTTGGTAGCTTTGTAGTCACTCCTCTGTTATCGCAGCATTAAGGTAGCACACGGTTGGCGTGTTTACACAACCGGATATATGAAAATGTTTTAAAGGTGCACTCCAGACAAACACTCTAGACTCAAAAGGCTGAATATTCTTTCCCAAAACAAGAAAAATAAAATGTTAAAAATCCCAAGAGGCACCATTCTTGTATATGTTTGATGAGTTAGCCTACAGTATATCTCCTGCATCGCATGCCAGGTAGGGGATAATAAAATGTAAAAAAAACAAACAAAAAAAACATGTAGATAATAATTTCAGAATTCAATCAGTGTTAACTCTTTCAAATTATATGTGACAACTGTTCCATCAGCCTTAGTGTGTTTCTCTATATGAAGCATCTCTTTATGAACGTATGTCTACCTTTTGGCCTGGTTTCAGATCCCCTAGAGCTCCGTCAGGCAGCAGGGCAGGAGCAGCATCGTCACAAACCTTTGAGCCATCGAGCGTCACATGCGTCGTCTGGCCTAGATTAGCATCCTGGCCTGGAAACCCAACCGAGACAAACATCAACACAAACAACACAAAGAAAATAAATTAAGAGCATTAGTTCATATTTTCACATGTTTAAGAGTCCAATTTTAAGCCATAACTCTATCAAAATGTGTCAACATAACTCTGAAGGTGATGAAGACAGGACAAAAAAAAAAAATCCTTCCACCTACACACTAATTTGTTCAATACTGATAAAAGAAATACAATAACAACTATTTGCAGTCATAGCAGTATCAATGTACCTGATTTAAGACCAGCTGTCAATTTGACATCCTTTGCCACGCCCTCCTCCTGTGATTGGACAGTGAGGCTGATGCAGTACATCTCATTGTTGAGAGCAGGGGGATGGTGGCTCAGCTGAACAGAAATCTTTGGGACTCTGGAGATGATCCTGAACAGCAAAGAGGAACAAACAGGTTCAACATGTGTGTCGGTGGGGCGTAGAGAATATCTGGTGGAGGAACCTTTACATCAATACTGGGATTGTGTTGTCTGAAAAGAGCCTTACATGGTGCTGTGCTGCATGTTCAGGATGTCCCATTCCAGCTCTTGATGTGCCTCCATGCACCGACCCCATCGACGTGATGACCTGCTAGCCTGTAAGGCTTCATGGGTAGAGGCTGCGTCTCCACCTGCCCCTCTCCAGCTCACAAATACACAGCGGCCACTGCCGCTGCCCAGCATCACCTCAATGCCCGTCATCTAAATGTGAATACCCAGCAACACAGTCGGTAACAAACTCTCTCTCACACACACCCCTTCCTCCCACACACACCTCACCTCCATCTTCTTGCCAACACAGACACACACACACACACACAGACAAACACACACACAGACACACACAGACACACACACAGACACACACACACACACAGACACACACACACACACACAGACACACACACACACAGACACACACACACACACACACAGACGCACAGACACACACACAGACACACACACACACACAAACACACACACAGACACACACACACACACACACACACACACACACACACACACAGACACACACACACACACACACACACACACACACACACACACACACAGACACACACACACACACACACACACACACAGACACACAAACACACAGACACACACACAAAAACACATACAGACAGACACACATACAAACACAGACAGACACACACACACACACACACAGACACACACACAGACACATACACACACACACAGACACACAAAAACACATACAGACACACACACATACAAACACAGACACACACACAAACACAGACACACACACACACACACACACATAGACACACACACATAGACACACAGACACACACACACACAGACACACACACAGACACACACACACAGACACACACACACAGACAAACACACACACACACACACACACACACCGACAAACACACACACAGACACACACACAGAGACACACACACACAGACAAACACACACACAGACACACACACAGACACACACACACACAGACACACACACAGACACACACACACGCACAGACAAACACACACACACACACACACACACACACACACACAGACACACACACACACACACACACAGACACACACACACAGACACACACACACACAGACAAACACACACACAGACACACACACACACAGACACACACACACAAGAACACACAGACAGACACACACACACACACACAGACACACACACAGACACACACACATACAAACACAGACACACACACAAACACAGACACACACACACACATAGACACACACACATAGACACACAGACACACACACACAGACAAAAACACATACAGACAGACACACACACACACACACACACACACACACACAGACAGACACACACACAGACACACACACACACAGACACACACACAGACACACACACAGACACACACACACACAGACACACACACACAGACACACACACAGACGCACAGACACACACACACACACAGACAAACACACACACACACACACACACACACACAGACGCACAGACACACACACACACACAGACACACACACACACACAGACACACACACACAAAAACACATACAGACAGACACACATACAAACACAGACAGACACACACACACACACACAGACACACACACACACACACACATGCAAACACAGACAGACACACACACATAGACACACACAGACAAACAGACAAAAACACATACAGACAGACACACACACACAGACAGACACACATACAAACACAGACACACACACAAACACAGACACACACACACACACACACATAGACACACAGACACACACACACAGACAAAAACACATACAGACAGACACACACACACACACACACAGACAGACACACACACACACAGACACACACACACACACAGACACACACACACACAGACACACACACACAGACAGACACACACAACCAACCTTGTTGATCACTCAAACTGTGACACCGTAGCTACTGATTCTAGCTCTCTGATTGGCTGGACAGTCACTGATAGTCCAAAGGAGGCTCTCTAATAACATCAGTATATTCATGAGACATTTAGCAACGACCGTTTATGGATGGTTGTGGGACGACACTGGGAGTAGTGGTGGGACGACACTGGGAGGAGCGGTGGGACGACACTGGGAGGAGTGGTGGGACGACACTGGGAGGAGCGGTGGGACGACACTGGGAGGAGTGGTGGGACGACACTGGGAGGAGTGGTGGGACGATACTGAGAGGAGTGGTGGGACGATACTGGGAGGAGTGGTGGGACGACACTGGGAGGAGTGGTGGGAAGATACTGAGAGGAGTGGTGGGACGATACTGGGAGGAGTGGTGGGACGACACTGGGAGGAGTGGTGGGAAGATACTGAGAGGAGTGGTGGGACGATACTGGGAGGAGTGGTGGGACGACACTGGGAGGAGTGGTGGGAAGATACTGAGAGGAGTGGTGGGACGATACTGGGAGGGGTGGTGGCAAGATACTGGGAGGGGTGGTGGTGGGACGACACTGGGATGAGTGGTGGGATAACACTGGGAGTGGTGGTGGGATAACACTGGGAGTGGTGGTGGGATGACACTGGGAGGAGTGGTGGGACGACATTGGGAGGAGTGGTGGGACGACACTGGGAGGAGTGGTGGG
Organism: Chaunax sp. Z400; assembly: GCA_037577475.1. Taxonomy (NCBI): domain Eukaryota; kingdom Metazoa; phylum Chordata; class Actinopteri; order Lophiiformes; family Chaunacidae; genus Chaunax; species Chaunax sp. Z400. The sequence continues at coordinate 30,746 of JBAGJB010000160.1, read as the reverse complement.
AGGACACTGGGAGGAGTGGTGGGACGACACTGGGAGCAGTGGTGGGACGATACTGGGAGGAGTGGTGGGACGATACTGGGAGGAGTGGTGGGATGATATTGGGAGAAGGCTATACTTGCACAGTTGACCACAGGTGTGTATTTATGAAGAGAAGACTGTGTTCAGGTTTCCTCCGCACGGTTTTATAGATCTGAATATTTTCTTGCGTAGGAACATTCTGAGATCTGTGAGTAAACAATGTTTTAGGATGTATGTTTTATAAATGAGGCTCCTGCTCTGTTGCGGTTCCATCTGAGCCGAGCAGATACCAAAAGGTGACGTGAAACATTACGGACCACTGATTGGTCAATGCCCAGCATGCACAGAGTTTCCTGCACAGCACAAATCAATGGCCGCCACACTCAAACAGCGAAGCTACTTTGGCGACCGTAACTTTTATTTGTTACAGCTGCTACATTAAGGAGGTGCAGACGTTCGTGTCTTAAACAGCTGATGGTAGGATCACCAGAGAGGTGTGTGTCACATTAAAGACTACATCACGGCAGTTTCACATGGCCCCAATCTACCCTGAGGAGGAACCATCGGCAATGGAAAAGAACCGGCAGAAATCGAGTCCAGTCCAGTCCAGTCGAGCTGGTACTACGCTGTGGAAAAGGGGCTTCAGTCGAAGTCTGAGGCCGTCTGTGGTTTGTCACAAGAAATGCAAAAAGAAGAGTAACTTTTTTATTTATTTGATATTATTCTGTTGACACTGTGTTGTTTGTGTCGTGAACGTTCTACAAGCAGTCACTGCTTGTTGCTGCCTTTCATGACTTTAGTATAGTTACCTGGTTACTGAGGCTGACAGCGAGCTTGTTGAAGGACACAGGATGAGGACAGTCGGCTCGGAGGAAAACCTGCAGTTGGATGGGCTGGTCCACATGGAAACTGGGAGACTGGAACTTGGCCAATAGCATAGAGCCGTAACATAACAGCACTGGTTATGATGGGGAATCAACTAATTTGGGATTTTAACGTTTTGACCGTACACAGTCAGAGCAGCTCTCCAGACCAGAGGAGAAGTAAGCCCCTTCCAGACAGGCTCATTTTGAACAGGCGTCACACTAGTTTATCTTAAAGCCAATAACTTTTCTCTATCCTTGCTTTAATCCAAGTTGTACACCATAAACATGAAGTAGAGTAAAAAAAGTACTTTCATAGTGCACAGTAGCCTGGATGGTTGTGTTTGGGTGAGTGTGTTTACTGACTGAATGGGATGTAGTCCTGCACTTTTATGCTCAACTAGTTAGATCCAGCCAAAGCCATGCGATCGCTCCACAGCGACCTGGCTGCACTGACAGAGGAAGAGTCGCACTCGGGCTCGGCATCAGGGACCTCGTTCTGACAACATCAGACAAGTCAAAAGTGGCTGTATGAATTTAAAAGATACTTCCTGGTCTGTGACCTAGTTCAACTGTGGGCCAGCTCAACATTTGCTGGTTTAAATGTGACCACAGCTACAAACTGCATGAGACAGAAGACGCCATCATGACACTTTCCATTGAAGAACATTTTCTTTTGTTTCATGCATTTAATTCATACCCTCACTGCACATAGTAACATTCTGGCATCAGTGCTATGATAGATCTGAATCTGAATCTCAGATGTTTGCTGTTGAATTCTTTGGATTCTTCAGGACTTTGATGAGATTCTTCTCAATCCTTGACTTTTGTTCCTCTTTCAAAGTTGAGGCTGGAAGACAAGATGACAGAATCATGACCTCTTTGATCAGATACATGTGAAAGAGTTTCTTACTTCACAATGTTTTGTACTGAAGTTGAAAGTCTTACGTTTTATATTATATGTTAGGATAATTCAGTTTTAAAAGTTCATTTTCAGGCAGATTTATCACAAATAAGTTCTTAATCTGTGAGCAGAAGTTTCATCTGAGAGACACAAAGGAACATTTGGTCAAAAGCTTCCACAGAGAGCAAGTTTGTCTAACAAATAAAAAGCCTCAAAAGAACCTAAATTCATTTGTCTTTTATTACTTAGACTATTTGATGAATTGTTGTCATGTGTTTGGTTTAACTAACAAATGACTCCTAATGGTATGGCTGATGGCTGGTCTCATTTGTCAGAAGAATACTGTAAGCCATTAGCAGAAATATCATGATAAGTCATGGTTGTATGATTTGTAAACTATTTATTGCAACTGTCACTTTAACCTGTTATGTCTTTACCTGCCTATAGTTTGTTCTTTGCTGCTATTTTCTAACCATTGTGTATTCATGTTGTGTTCTATGCTGCTGTAACAAGAGAATTTCCCCTTGCAGGATGAATAAAGTATCTTCTTATCTTATCTTATATAGACATTTTCAGCTATACTGCCTCACACTCCAAATTATACTTAGCAATAAAATAACACAGAAATGTCAGGTTAGAAGGGCTTCAATGTAATTCTAATTCAACACAATATAAATTCATTTTAACCCTGAGGCTATATATAATATTTATAATATATAAATTTGGAAGGTTATTATAATCAACAAAAAACTGCATTGCATTTGATCATTGATTAAAACCTTCCAAACGGACAACACTGATTTGCTAAGGATGGCTCAGAATAACCTTGCTTACCTCTGCCCAGCAGCTCCATGCAGTATATGATGTAGTCTTTAACACTGGCCATCAGATAAGCACAGCGCAGAGCTGTGGTCAGTATGGCTGTCAGGAGGCTCCACCATCGTTCAGTGCGATAGTCGCACATTACGTAGTCCAACAGCCTGATAACACAACACACAAACACAGATAACATGCCAACAGACTCTACTGGCAGAAGTAAACACTGCTTCCACACAGTGTATATACCTGTATATATATATATACACCTGTACACTAAATATACATATAGTGTATATTTACACTTTAGGTTATACTAATGACTGATTGTACACAGTTTGGATTTTCCTCTTTCAAGACAAACCTTTCTGTAAGCAGAAAGCGTGTTTGGCAGTTTCAAAGGTTTCAGCTGCCTGATCACTTTACTCAATAGTCTCGATCTCATTCGAACTGGGACACAACGCAGGGTCAGGCCTAGTTAGTACTCAGATGGGAGACGGCCTGGGAAGACTAGGTGCTGGAAGCTTGGGGCAGCTGTGGCTCAGGACATTGAGCGGTCAGTTATTCGGCCCCCAGCTTGTAGTTTACATGTGGAAGTGTCCTTGGGAAAGATACTAAGCTCCAAAGGACTTCTGATGGCCGTTCCATTGGTGAGTGTTGGTGTGAATTGTTATCACTACTGATGAACAGGAAGGGGCGAGCGTTGTAGCCTCTGTCTCCACTATATGAATGGGTGAATGCTGGCTCGTGTTGTAAACCACTTTGAGTGGTCGGTCTGATTGAAGCTACACAAGTACAACAAGTTATGGAGTGGAACAGTCCTTTACAAGCCCAGCGTGTGTTTTGACTTACTTTAGAGCTTTGGTGCGGTCCTTAGCATGGTAGTACTCCTCTCCCATCTGCACCACTGTGTAGGAGAGAAGACAGAATGAGGAAAAATACAGAGTGTGTGCAGGATCCACTGGAGGCCTGCTATAAGGCTGCTGAAGGTATTCAAGAACACTCACTGAGGTGACTCTTCATTCGAGGGCACTTGTACTTCTTAAACTGGGCCACAGCATTGCTGAGAAGAGCTATTATCAGCTCCTGTAAGGGCAGACAGTGAGAAGCATGTCTTAATAAAGCAGCACAACACAAGCTGACAGTCGCTGGAGGGGTTAACCCTCACCCACACATTGTGGGATGATTTTCACTGAAAGGCTGTGATGACAAAGATCAATATTAAACTGTGGGTGGTTTTATCGAAATAGAAAAGTAACAGAGGTTAAGTGTTACGGATCATTTCAGACTGTCGTGCTAAAAAGATCTGTTAAAAGATGATAAGAAAGTGTTGGACATTTGACTGTGCCCTACTGTCTCTGAACTCGATGACAACACATCTGCTGCTGGTCCCAGTCCAACCAGTCTGTAATAATACTGTCTTTACAGTTGAGCCATTCAAATGTTGGACAAAAAGTAAACAAGGTACCATCATTGTCACATTTTACACAAATACAAGATTGCAAACTTCATCCATTTTCATTATGTAGAGCATGAAGTAAAGTTTTTGTGAACGCATTACAAGATTGCAGAGTTGGAGAAGCTGCACCAGAGCAGCTTCTAGTGATAACAGTGAAGTTCCACTCTGAATAACTTTGTTCGCTCAGGACGGCTTTTTCTGTCAAAGATGCAAACTCCTGGAACTTGCTGCCTGATCACTTAAAATCTGCTGCAGCTTCAGTGTTTCAAGAGAACTTCCAAATCCTGGTCAATCCAGCAACAAACATGTCATCATGTCTAGTTTTCTCCTGTCATTTCTGTCGTTTTACCTTGATGCTCTCACTTTGTTTTTATCTCAATGTGTTATTCTCTTTGTTGTTTAAAAGCCCTTCTCTGGACGTGTTTTCTTATTAGCATTCCCTATAAAAACTATGAAACTGGGCAAAGGTTTTAAAACTCAGTTTCATTCTGTTTGTCTATGTATGATGAATGATGTAGCTGTCCCTATGAAATAAACCATTATCAAATGAATACGTCTGATAAACACTGCCTTACATGGAACAGTGTACTATAATAAGGCCATAACCACACACACGATGACTTAATATTACTTCAATATCATAACAGTAGAAACACATCATTTTAAAAACCCAATATTTTCCTTCCACTAGCCCTAATCTACTGAAACAAACAAACATGTAATACATAGAAATGACTTTTTCAAGTACCCACAACCAAAACTTGTTAAATCATGAATAACCATCATTTAGTCATAACATAGAAAAAACAGTCATTGGTTCATTTCAAAGTAAACGATGATGTTGGTGAGATTTTTTTCTGCATGAATGAAAAGACCTGGTCAAGGCGATAATTTACCGAGTCTAATTAATGTCCTACTGAAACAACTGATGATGTCACGACTTCCACTAAGCTTACGTGACCAGGCAGTTAGGATGATGATGATGATGCTGATGGCCGGATCTCTGCAGACACGTTCAGCACATATGTTACAGATGTTATGGCTCATTGCATTCAGTGACCAGTCCAGATTTAACTTGCACAGAGCTGATGGTCGTAGGCGTGTGTATCGTCGCCGTGGGGAACGCTCTCCTGCAGCATACATCCAGGAAGTGGACCATTTGGTGGTGATGTCATGATGTGGGGAGCCATTGCTAATGGATGGCGGTCAGACCTTGTCCACATCCACGGTACACTGACAGCTATCTGTTACCTACACTGACAGCTATCTGTTACCGAGATACGGTCCCAGGTCCACATGTCATTCCCAGGATACAGCAATCAGGCATCACCTTCATGCATGACAATGTCAGACCACATGTGGCTCATGTCTGTCAGGAGTAGCATGGACCAGAACAATGTCACTGTCCTTCCTTGGGCAACATATTCACCAGATCTCAACCCAACAGAGCATCTGTGCGACGTTCAGGATCACCGGGTAAAGTAGTGATAAATGCTGGAGGTAGACACGCACGGTAGTGACTATTGTTGTTCTCTGTCTCACCATCCACACTTTCTGACTTGTAAACACTAAGACAAAAACCACTAATCTGCACAAAAACGATTTTTCTGTATGGCTAAAGGGTGAATAAAGATGTGTGAACCATAATCTACCTTTGATATTTAAGATTGACAGGATGGCATGACATCAAAAAAAACATATGCGTTTCTACTGTTGCTCAGTATATTTAGTTTTGGACCAGGTGTTTCCTCAGGTTACAGATATTACAGTGAGTTTTGTGAAGTGTAGCCACACAGGGATGATGGAGTCTTACTCTCTCAGTCAGATGCTCTCTCACTGACATAAATCGGTTCTCAGTAGTACTGACGTGATTTTGCCGCTACTCTTAAAAGTACTGGGTTTGGTACCCAACCTTTCATCACATAATGGGAGTTCCTAATACTCTGTCTTGGTCTTGCAGCCTGTGTGTGTTGCTCATGTTGTGTATCACAACTCAGTTTTACGTCACTCTGATCCTGTTTCAGTCGACAAAGGTACCGACCTCTGATGCACACACCCTGTATGGAGCTCACTGCCTCAGCTGGAAGAGATGTGTGTGCTTCATGGTCTGCAGTCTTCGTATTTCCATGGCAACAACCTCCTTGCCCTCCTCCAATGTCTGCTCAGAGGAGGGTATGTTGTCAACAGGAAGCTTTTCTTTCTTCCTCCTCTGGATCAGATTCTTTTTTGCCTCTAAACATGAAAATAACAGAAGGAGGCGATGTTAGAGTCTGAGTCATACATGGACGTTTAAAATGTAGCTGCATCCTTTTCAGTACGACCAACAGTTCCTTAAACTTTAATCCGAAACACCAGAGAAACGTGACCGATGTAAAAACATGGCTTTGGTGTTGTTGTGCTTGCCTTTGGGTTGATATTTGAGCTGGAGCTCTTCTACCCGTAGCTGCAGTTTGAACTTGTCACTCTGAGCCTGAAGCACAGAAAACACACGAACAATACAAAGTGTGTCAGAAACTTGCTCCCTGTAGGTTTGACAGAACAGACTATAAAGTTAACATGGTCACTGCTCATGCAGACAGCTCAGTGTTTTGCTGCTGATTCCGTTTGGATCAGCTCAAACACACTCAGACCTACAGTTAACTAAACAACACTGTCCTTTCCTGCTTTATAAATCTGTGCTATCTCTTTGCACTTTGCTACTTCAGAATACAAACATGCATGTTTTCAGAACCCTTTATTGTGTGGAAGCATTGGTACTGTTGTGTTTCTGTGTGACCAGGAGATGCAGGGTTTACAGACCTGTTTGAGCTGCCGCTCAGATGAGTAGAGCTTCCTCTCCAGCTCCAAAGCTCTCTGACAAAGATTTCATCCTTTGCAGGGAAAGTTCATCTCCGAGACGCTCTGCATCCTTACTGAGGACAGACAGAGCTTCACTCAACATGGACCACATGCACAAAGAAACCATCACAACACTGCATGCAAAACGTGAACTGATGAAATATCTTAAATCACAGCAATGTTTACTTCTTTCTTGTCTGACTAGATTTGTCTTCATCAGGTAGTTTTATGTTATTTCATATCATTTTCATCTCTTTACATATTCAGAACACAAATGTGTGAATCCTATGATCCATGACAACCTTTAATAAAAGTCAGGCTGTGCATTGTTTATTAGAAGACATTGTTTACATTTTCATTATTGGCTTAAATTAATTTCTGTCTTATCAAACCAAGCTCATTTTTAGGTCGGGATCGATTTGCATCAGAGTGGCTATCTGGACCTGCACAACACAAACACATCCTCGCTGCTGTTCAAGTCCCAAACAACGGACCGCGTTTCTATGTGCATGTCTTATTCCAGTACCTTCATGCGCTGCAGCTGCTGTTTGCTGAAGACCTGTTGTTTCTGCAGTGACTGATACTGAACCTTCATACTGATGAGCTGTCTCTCCATCACAGCGCGCTTATCCTCCAGCTGCCAAACAAAAAGGAAATATATGCACACTGACTTTTACAGTTCATTCCCTTGAGCTTGTTGCTGTGTAACATTGGAGTTATTGTCAATTGAAAGACTTTGAGAGACTGGCTCCAACAGATTAACATACATGTATTTACCTCCACCAGGGAAATTATGTTTTCACTGATGTTTGTTTGTCTGGCTGTTAGCAGCATTACACAGAAATTACCCGATGGACTTTCATAAAACCTGGTGGGAAGGTTGGACATGTGGGAGAAAATAAAAAAAATGTTCCACTTACTTTTAACTAGCTTTTTTCACCAATTCCTGAGGTATATGACCTACTGAGAGCCCTTCTAGTTTCATTATGTGTTTTCTTGATGCTTCCAAGACATTTGACAGAATTAATCATGAAAAAATGGTAATAAATTGTTTGTAAGAGACGTTCCAAGTATACACTTAGGATATTGGTCCTCTGGTAAGTCCATCAGATAATGAGTTATCTGTCCCACTTCACATTTATTTATGGTGTTCCTCAGGGTGGAATTCTGTCTCATAGTGTCGATAGATGACCTACTGAAATAACTAAATGATTGAAACACAGGCTGTCTTGTTGGAAACTGTGTTATCACTTTATTTGCTGGCGATCTGCTCATTTTAAGTCCATATAAATGTTCAGTGAAGATGTAATGTTTTAAAGTTTGTGTCATGAGAGGTTGTGTCATACAAGGGAGACACATTCCCTCCTGGTGTCAGCAACAAGGACTACAACCCATCACGTCCATTAAAAGACTACAAACCCCACAGTCATCCAGGCAGGCAGGACAATGGTTGCTGCCCAGCTGAACCATATGAGCTAATTGCTCTAGCCAGAGAGCTGGAAAGTGAAGTGACAGTGTGTGTGAGGCAGAGATGATGACTGAGGTGTACAGAGAGGAACAGGCGTCTGTTATGTTAAAAAGAATAAGATAGAAAACTAGAGTTTGGATTTAAATGGTTGTTCTGTTTTTACTGCCTTTTGACTGCAAAAATGAAGTTGATGTGTTACGAGAGGACAGAATACATGTAATTTAAGCTGGAAAACAACACCTCGCTGTCTTTTTACTGCACCCAAACTTTAAAAGCTTCAAGAGAAAAGCTCCCAACATCACAAGTCTTAATCACATGAAGGTTAGCTACTTTCTCCAACTTCCTCCTTCACTCTGACTCTGTCCAGAGACTGGTAACACAGAGCCGGGTTGGTGGTTAGCAAGGTAACTCCAAGTTACCCGTGGTGTTCAGTGTTCAGATGCCGGTTCATTTCTAACGGGGTACATCACCATGGTAACTTATGCTGCACACCTAACCTGAGAAATCAACACATACAAAAGCATCGCCTTATCAACTGACTGAAAAATGACATCATCATTCACAGAAGATCCCAGAGCTCCATGTTCAGACTGTGAGGTGTACTCCTATGTGGAGGCCCCGCCCTGTCGTCTTCTTCTTTTTGTTTACTTCTGTCAAAACCATTTCACTGTGTCTTTGTATCGTGTATTTGCTTTACTTATAAGACATGAAAGTTAGTAGATTCTAGATCATGGCGATCATTCCACAATCAATTCATTTTGAGTATACTGTACTTACAGTATACTGGGTTTTGGCTTAGTAGTAAGAACACTTATAGACTCAAACTGGTCACTTTGAGTATGGAAGTATGTGATTTGGGACACAGCTTATGTTTAGTCTCAATATACCCCATTAAATATGACATCATTTAGGATTTTCATTGTCTCTGAGTTGAATACAGCTACAGGTATAAACCTGATGGGTTCTGTTAGCATCAGTTTGTCTCACTCATCATCATCATCATCTTCAGGAGCGTTTTGAGACTTCCAGCTTCAGAAATGGTTCAATCAAAAATTCAAAAGCTTCCATGTGTCCAGTTGGAGCTCCAGGACCTTTACATCAGGACAGTAGAAGGATCAGAATGAATGGCTGAGTGTTCACTGCTGGTGTGTCTACAACCCCACAATGTGCTTTACCTCTAAAGATGAAGACACAGTTTTAAGCAAACAAAAACATTCAGCTTTAATTAGAACAAAAAACATTCAAAACATTGAACAACAAAATGAACCTTAACGTAACTTAAACTGAACCAAATACTAAAAGTGCTCAAAGATAGAAGAGCAGGTCGTCCAGCTTGACGTTGGGCTCCCTGTGGATGCTCTGACCCACGAGGAAAGCCAACTTGTGGGCGTACTGGCAGGGAGCGGGCACTCTGACGACCCCCTAAAGCATCAGAGAAAATAGAGTCAACTCACAAATCACACCGACCTTTATTACCTCTGCCAACGAGGTCATTTTCACCCGTGTGTTTGTTTGTTGTTCTGTCAGCAGGATTATCTGAACGTTACGAACCAAATGTCATTAGAGTTTATGGAGGGGCTGGGCTGGAGCCAGGCACAAATCCATTAAACAATGGTGTCGATCCAGATCTAGATCCTGATCCAGAACCAGGAATCTTCTTTTTCTTTTTCATAAATATGTTGAAAAGTAATCTTCCAATCATAAAGAGAGAATCCAGCTAAGGGAACCTCTGACCGACTAGAACCTGATCCAGATGTGAATATGATGAACTGTCATCAGAACCGATACATCATACATCATCATCGTGTAGTTGAGATCATATGGATTCAGAACAATCATTTCACACTTAGTTTCCATGCGTAGCTAATGAAGCATGAAAATGTCACAACAATTGTGACGTTATTGATACCAGAATTGTGTTTTCAGTTTTCACTAGAATACGGCTCTCTCGTTGGGGGTATGTGCTCTGCTCTTTATACTGAACATGGCGTTGGCCTACCTGCCAGTTGAAGTACATGTGGCACAGCTTGTAGGTGAGCCGCTGCATGTGGTCAGGCTTCAGTCCGCTGGTGTCGAACACGACCTTGTAGTGGGTCGGGGAGACGCATCCATTGCGGACAGCCTGGCTCACGATGTAGAAGTCATACCTGCAAACCAGGGCTGCAGCGGTTAACCACCACTACCAGATTTTACTTGCCATTATAAGGCGTATTAGCCTAAGCAGCTAATGACTTTCCACAGATCTGATGGTTCCAGAAGGTCTGGTTCGTCCCCATTTACAACTATTTCTACACAGATCTGATTATAAGGGTTCAGATTAAGACTTTCCATGTTCTTTTAATTGAAACAAGAACCTCTGAACACCTGCCTCCCTCCCTCAGGACAATGCTAACTACAAGAAGCTAAAAACTTACCACTCTGGACGGGTGACCTCTGAGTCAATGACGGTGCCGGGGGGGGGGGGTTGGTCACCTTGCCGTGCAAGCGGGCGAAGAACCTGGTGGCGATGCGCTTCTTCACCACCACCACACTCAGCTTGGGCCTAAATGAGCAGATAGAGAACCTCCATCAGGTGGGTGAGCTTCCAAACTATGACCATTAACATCAGCTGGTGGGTTACCAACATGTCATCCTCAGATCAGAGGTTCATAGAGCTGAGTCTGTTACCAACATGTCATCCTCAGATCAGAGGTTCATAGAGCTGAGTCTGTTACTCGGCTGAAAAGAGTGTCTTGTACTTCTTGCGTTTATAAACTGTGTCTATCTTCACTCCTGATGAAAGGAAATCTCAGCCATGTCCACATCCTAAAGACCACTGCAGATAAAACTCAATCAGCTTTCTTCTGCCACGGTTAGTAAAATCACCATCTTCACTCAGCCGAGGGCTTTTGACTAAAGAGCACAGTCAAGAAGCTGAATGTGTGTTTCAGTGTTGGCTCATCAACATGGTGTAGTGTGTCTGTTTACAGAAATCACACAGCTTTCAGTGTCAGTTCATTTTAAAAGGAAATGAAAGCATTCTTTCATTTGTGAACATCCATGTACATTATTTTAGTTTTTACTGTCTGCCCTGACACTATAAGATTATTTACATTGAACAGGTAGATAATGGTGTCCTAGTGTCAAATACATGTGATGTCACCTTTCAAACAGTCACTCACATGTAGTCCTGTCCCATTTTCTTGATGCAGTCCTTGATCTGTGCCACCTCATAGTTGACCACGCTGGACAGCTGGCCGTCTCCAACTCCGTCTCGGTACACAATGATGCGCGAAGGCAGGCACTTGTTGAACTTCAGGTAGTCTCCCAGGGCCCCTGGAAAACAAACACAAAGATGGAAAACTTTACTTACCAATGCTGAGATTCATGTGTATTTTAAAAGATCCCCTCCACACATGTAGAACAATTCTCTGATGTGTGTTTGATGTGGTTTTTGCATCAAGTATAACTACATTAAAGAACTTAATATGCCGTACTCCTTTTCCCTTTTTAAAAATTCCAGAACAAATGAATATGATTTTCATCACAGCAGTTTATCTGTTTGACACAAGCTGCCTCCTACGTCACTGTGGGGTCCCTTCTCAGTCAATGAACAACGGAGGCTTTAAGTTTCCACATCACGTTTGTTTACCGAGTACTGGACCAGGATTGGCTCCTAACTATTGCAGAGCGCAGAGAAAATGGACACTTGGACCAATGGGCGTGAATACAGGTTCTCCTACAGCGACTCTGCACGTCGTCCTGACCCTTCAGGAACAAGAAGAAAACATTTGACTGGTGGGGACTTTGTAGAGACAGAGAGGGGTTTGTGGCACAACTTCACCTCCTTCACACGGAGAAGGGAAAAAGGTCCAAAGGGCAAAAACTCCAGCAACACTTGAAGTATTAGGAACAACTTTATTATGATAGACCGACGCGTTTGGGCTTGTGGCCTTCATCGGGGTCATCATAAAACACATTGCAAACAGCATTTAAAAAGGGAATGTATGAAGCAGAAAAAAATGTAACCAGAAAACTTACCAGTTAAGGCCTGACTCAGTCCATCCATGATTTCTTGACCTTTGTGCTGCAGCACACACTTTGAGTACCACCTGGACACAGAAATGAGAACACAGCTTAGCTGAGATAGGGAGGCCACCATAACAAATACCTGTGCACATGGTGAGCACAAGCTAATTCACAACGGACCAAATTATAGCACGTCAACACCGAGGCCTTCATGAGACAGATTCATGTCATGGTTCACAAGTGGACAGCAGTAAGTCCAGGTGTGCAGCAACCATGACACATAAAGGACACATGTGACATTCTTTGCATATGGAGCAGGGAGGTGAGATCCGCTGGCTACTTGTGATGGTTCACCAGGACAGATACAAACACCAGGTGTGAACAGGCTGTCTGCTGGAGAAACTAACCTGCTCATGGTCGGGTTGAGGCTGGCCACCAGCGCTCCGATGGACCTTTTTCCAGCTGTAATGTCATGGTAGCAGTCGATGCCCACAATCATCAGATGTTTGAGCTGCACAAACAGGTGGGACACGTTAAAATACAACACGTTCTAGTTCTGTGACAAACACCAAATCAGTTTTCATTTTTGTAAACCTTTGGGTCTTTACCCCGACCTTCTGAACGGACTCAAAACTTTCATGGACACCGTCTGCCTCTCCTGTTCTTCAGCTTTCTACACTGGCTGCACTGGTGCACCAGCACATCATTTATGTGCACCAAATGTCATTAGCGTTTGTCAGTTCCCATACCCACAGTGTTTGACAAACCCAAATCATTCTTCTTTGGGTTTTCTGAAAAAACTAATGATTAAATTCTTTCTTGGATACTGGCCGTGTGTGTAGTACTACAGTATTTATGGATTTATTTTGATTTCTCTTTAAATGTTCTGTGCTCCCCAGAAAGGGAGGGAGGGAGAGGCATGCTGACTATGGACCATTCATTCTCCATGTGCTTCAAGACACCTCAATCCACCTAAGAACTCGTTTTCCCATAACACACCTCAACTTTTAAAGAATATAATCAACTAATCAATTGGTGTGTGCATGACTTACGGGGATTTCCACACTCCAGAGCTCTCCTCCCATCTTACAAGCCATCTGCAGTACAATCTTGGTAGCCACAGTCATGAGAGCCCCGGCTCGATTCAGAGTACGGGACAGCACACACTGGCTGGGAATGGGGCAGTCCACACAGAGGTACTTCTTGACGCTGTCGTACTTGTCCTTCCTGTTGCTGGAGAGGACCACCACCACCTGACAAACACAAATGACTGGTCTCATACGTGGCGACAATGCACCGATGAAACAGTAACAAAACTCAAACTTGTGGAGATGAACTGCGTTTCTGTGTTTGTGTTCCATGTATTCAGACACTAACCATCTGTGTTTGGGGTCCAACATTGTGCTGCAGGGCTCTGAGGAGAGACCCCTGATGATCCTCATACTCGACCTGAATCAAAAGGACAGACTGGTTTATTTTTTAGCTAGCTGTACAAAATAAAGTGGCAACTGAATTAATTAAATGTTTTCTGAACGATGGTCCACAAATCACACAAATGTGTTGATGCAGACGAGGGGTCAACATTCAGGGAACCATTGTGACTAATTTCACTTCTCTTATCACAGGCGGTGCAGAAACCCGGTTTTTGACTGAAGGATGTTAAATGTTAGAACTCACATGACAGCTGTCTGCATGCGGACACCGAGAGGCTCGCTCACTCTATGGAGGGTCTGCAGGAGGGTCTGGGCTTCACCGCTGTTGCGACGGGTGTAAAACAGGATCCAGTTTTCCAGCGGCGGAGCACTAATCAGAGGCACCCCCCGCATCTCTCTGGCCCAGTCAGCTGTTACGGGGTCGTAGTCATACTGGGTGACACAAATAACTACATTAAACTCTTAATTAAGATCACATGAATGAATCTATTTAATTCATTCCATAATAACAAATTTAAGCAACCAGAAGAATCCCATACCGATCTTGGACCCTGGAAAAGCCTCTCCTGTGGGAGGACTCTGCCGGTCACATTGAGGAGTTCCTTATCAAAGCTGAGTCCCCACTTATCCAACTCGGCCTGAGCATCAGCGTGCCTGTGAAACAAATTTCAGGATTTAAATTGAAGCTTGGGATTAAACCGCCTGAAGAAGTTGACAGAACAGTTAGCATTTTCACTTCTGTGCATATAAACACACTAAATGCAAAAGCTGAGGACAACTTCTAGGTAAAACGGTGAAGAGCCTCGTGATCGATGACAGGAAGGAGGAGGCAGTCATGAAAATGTTTGTTAATGATTAAAAAGCCATTTATTTTACTCTAAATTAAATACAGGCAAGGTTTTTAATAAACAGACTCCTTAAATCTTTGAACAGCAGCGCCCTATTGGAACAATTTAAGAGGTTGTTTTACTCATGATTGTTTCCTATTAAATGAAGAGTTGAGAGAAAGACAGTTCAGGCATCTTCTGCTCATCGTCATGACAAACCAAAGTGAGTGGGTGAAGTTTCTTCATCCAGATTCTTATCTTCATGTCCTAATTTTACTTTCCTCTGCATCTTAACTGATATTTCAGTTCCAGACACAGAAGGAAATAGATACAGATGTCACTGCATTCATTTGCTGCTGCAGTAGAGCAATGGTTGCCCCTGCTGCAAAGGGGGGCTGTTTGCTGCACTTGATAGCGGTACACGCTAGGTGGCAGCAGAGATCTTAAATCCCGAGTGAACGGTGTAAATGTAATTGCCCAATGCCCAGCAGACAGTCATTCCTTACAGTGATACACCCACAAGCTGTTTGCCAGTTAAACTCACACATGTGTGAAGCTGTGTATTGTTGTTTACACAACCCCAAACAAGATACAAGTGAGATTTGTATTTTCTTGTTTACTGCCTTCAGTTTTCACGGATTTGGAGAGAAGAAGCTTTCCAATAAACCAGTAGCAAGAAAGCCGCTCGTGTCTTTGATTGATTGAATTTATTGGGTAAAAATTCATACAAACACACAAATATAGATGAATACTGAGGATAACACATAAGGTATAACATGGGATCATTATTTCCAATGATCCCAGCGATCCCAACGAACCAAATGTGGGACAATGTGGGACACATTACCAATACTGAGAAATAGCCTGAAATTTAAAATAATGTCCATCTAACTTACAAAATAAACAATACATTACGCAGGTTACAGGTTAGGACCGTAGCATGTTTAAAACTTTAACATACTTTTGTTATCGTATTAAGTTTCACTGTACTTATTGTATTGTGTGATAGTCTGCTTGTACTCCTATTTCTATCCCTATTTCTCTCTATTTCTATAACTTTTGAAAGTAGTTGTTTTTCATGTTTTATCAACAGTGAATCTGACTAAACTCAGCACAATAAAACACAGCAGACAGGTTGTTGACGTGGGGATCTATTCTTTGAAGTATTCTACTGGTGTTTTAAAAAGGTGTAGATCATGTGGGCATATAATAGTGAGGGCGAGCCCATAGTATATCCTAAAAAAGAAAAGTAACACATTTAGATCAAGGAACATTCATGCATTCAAAGTCTGATCCTACCTATATTTTCTCCTACAACAGGTATTAACCCATGACTGATATAATATTAAAGTTATTCACACTTGACATGTGGACCCATACACTGAAGATAATAGACCCATATACTAAAAAAAAGCAGTAGGCATTATTCACATCAAGTCTTCCAACCCTCCTATCCCAAATTAAACGACTGCATTTCATAAAAATGTAGGCATAGAATAAAATATGACGAAACAAAACCTGAAGCCACAGAAAAATGTTGTGTGTGTTTTTGTCACTTTGGAGTTGGTCCACTGGTGTTTTTAACTCTAAGGCATCATAGACGGTGACAGGTTTACCTGCGCTTGACCCATGTGTGTGTAATTGGATTGACAGCCCCACACACAAACCCCGCCCCATGTTGAAAGACCTCCTAGCTTTCCTCACAGCCATTGGATAAAAGCCCGATTTTGTCCTGATGTGTTGACTTTTCAAAGCTGGAGCTATTCAAAATGCGGGATGCGGGACAAGGGATCAAAATGCTGTGCAGTCCCGCACAAAGCAGGACATCTAGTCACCCTAACTGTATGTGTGAATTGCTTCTCATTTGTAGTGACACTAGCAGCAATCAGTAAATCATACCTTCCCCACACATTCCACTATTGTCACACTAATCCTGGGTGTGGTAAAGAGATCCAAACTGCATACTGTAAGATCCAACTAAATGATAACAAAATAAGGTCTCATTGATTCCAGTCGGTAGCCTGAATCAAAGCAAACTTTATTTTTACACCATTGGTACTACAGGCTGTCAATTATTATCAAAACCAAAAAAGAAAAACAGAATGTAAGATCCAGTTAGTTTGCTGCCATTTCAAATATGTATTATCGACTTCATAACAAAAATACACATCTAGCCTGTGTATCTGCTGTCTCTGGACAAATAGCTTGTTATAACGTTGTTTAAAGGCTGATTTGTGCATTACAGGGCCGCATCTTGACACATTTCCTCCTTTTGGTGACATATGACACCCGAAATTTATCCCAGAGCAAACCATCGTCTAGATCACGTCAAAAATACATGAGTTCTGGACATCTGTAACGTCTTCTGGACGTCCCCATTTGAGTAAGAATGACTTTCTGAATGACATTTTTATACGTCTATTTTTGGATACTTTATCAGCGTGGCCTGGGACAGATCCATGTTGTGTATGTGCTACAGCTTCATCATCCTCGTAACAGATTGGAAGAACAGTACCACTAAATAAAAGAAACCATCTTCCATCTGCACTCTAATTGTAAAAGGTGGTCTTTTAATAAAAAACAAAACAAACCCCCCCGCTATCGAACCAGAACCCCAGCCCACAGAGAAGAATACTCTAAAGCATGTGTGAAGCACACGGTCTCTGTCAGAACAGGAAGACGAAGGAAGGGAAGAGAGAAGAGTGTGCAAGATTAATCATAACCCCCTGTCATTATTGACGTGATCTGGACGATATCATAAAGTGTCAATTATTATCAAAACGAAAAAAGAAAAACGGAATGTAAGATCCAACTAAATGATGATAATTATGCAATTATTATCTAAATGAAACTCACACTGTCACATTGTAATAGTAATGGCCTCGCTTATCGCTCACCCTCTCTACGACTACTCTCCCCTCTCCCCCCCAGTCACACTAATCCTGGGTGTGGAAAAGAGATCGAAATGTAATGTCAGTTGTGACAAAACACAACACATCAAAAATACATGATTTCCTGACATTGGTCACGTCTTCTGGACGTCCCCATTTGAGTAAGAATGGCAGTTTTTTATACGTCTATTTTTGGACGTTATATCAACTTTATCAGTGTGACCTGGAACAGCATATCCAAGTTGTGTATGAGCTACAGCTTCATCGTCCTCTGGGAGAACAGTACCACTAAATAAAAGAAACCATCTTCCATCTGCACTGTAATTGTTAAAGGTCGTCTTTTAATATATATTTTTTAAAAACAACAGTATTGAACCAGCGATTACCCACGCCGCACGCCAGAGCAGAACCCCAGCCAACAGAGAAGAATAGCCCAGAAGACGAAGGAAGGGGAGAGAGAAGAGTGTGCAGGATTAATCATAATCCACTTTTATTATTTACGTGAACTACTCTACCATCCAAGGACAAACTAGTCATCAGGATTTTCTAGGCCTTGAACACACTTCTATGCTTCCAAGTGTTGACTGGATGACTGGTCGTACACTGCTGCGTCTGCTCGGGCCCAATCTGAGCTCATTTAAAGGGCTACTGCTGCATTTCTGGCCACACGTGAACAGATAAAACAGGATGCATTGATTAAGTAGGCGATCATCCCCTACCTCTGTATATTTGTGACAAATCTTTTGAGGCGTCCCTCCCTCTGCTCTGGGTTCAGTCTGGTGTGGAAGCCCAAGTCCTTCATGATGTTGAAGTCACATCGCATCTTATCAGTCAAGCCTGTCAAACAACCAGATTCCATTTGAAGTTGATACCAGACTAAGAGGTTCTGTCACCTAGAACCACAGAACCGTCTTAAGGCCCGTCTACAGATTGTACGCATCAAAACTCTGACATGACCCATGTGTGAGAAATAACCTCTTATACTTTTGATACAGATGTTACAAAGGAAGCAATAAATGTCTGTAATGTCAGCAGGTAAAGTGCAGAATAAGATGTAACCTGTTAAGTAGCACAGCTCTGGGATGAGCATGGCAGGGCCAGGAGGAGGAGCTCCAGCAGGACTGAACCTCTTCACATGGCTGACCAGCAGCACCTGGTTCCCATCAGTGATGTCCAGGCCATATTGCTTGGAAGAGACAGCATCAACATGTTCATGAATAAGGGTAATATCACACAGCCAAACACTGCGCTCTCTCTTACAAGTATTCACCTTAAACTGAAGGAGTTTGAGTCCATTTACTGCTGCATTTCTAGTTTCATTTCTTCCTTTATCATGATTTAGATTTTTTCTAGGTTGCATTTATGCCTTTTATACTTTATGTAAAACGCTTTGAATGGCCTTGTTGAAATGTGCTCTACAAATACAAAAGAGAGCTTTACAAAAACAAAGAGCTTTTTCCCGTACATACATTTATTTGTGCTGTCCCGCCACACTGGAAACATTGTCCGTAACATATTTGTGTTTATTCTCCATTTTGAAGCTGTGCGCCTCCTCTTGCTGGCTCGCCCTCTCACACACAAACACATTGTGTTCCTCTAACAGACTTTGCCCAGTCAAGCTGCAAAGACATACTGCCACCTAAATGAACATGCATCTTCTTTTTTTTGGTCAGAGAAAACGACGCCATCTGAAATGGATTAGCTAGCAGACAATCTCCCCTCACTCGACCCCTACTGTCGACAGACAATCACACGTGAAGTGCAGAAACAGAGATCCTGTGGTATGTCCCACCTGTAAATGCACCAACTGCTGTTGAATGTCTGCCTAAATGCTGTCGTTTTAAGTAAGTACACTTCATTCATGCAATGTCATTCAGTTCCACATTGGTGTTGATCAAAGTTTTGGGATGACTTAATAAAATATTCAGCTGATGATGAAATTAACAGAGCAGTGTTTGTAACAATTACTGGAATAAGAAATGACCTATATACTGGAAATAGGTCATTTCATATATTTTCAGTAGATGAAATCAAGGGTTTTGGATCGCCAACACATTCACCCCTCAGTACGTGTGAATGCATGACACTTACATACTTGAAATAGTTCTTGAAGGAGATGTCAGAGTCTCCCTTCTTGAATGTGTTGTTGGGAGTGTGATCCCAGGCAATATCATCGATCCTGTAGGTTTTGTTGTTGTACCTGAATAATTGAGGCAGCAAGAGAAGAGTGAATGTCTACCACAGGTATGAAATGAGGTGATGTTACATGAAGGCACATTGAAAGGGATGACAAATGTAGAGCTGATGAACACATGAAGATGTAGACCTGTAGGCCACGATGATTATATAAGTTACCGACTTATCGATATATAGACGTGAACCAACAGAAGAAAACTTCTCTTATCTTTAGCATTTAACTAGCTATTACTTTCCAACAGGCTTGAAACTCATTTGCGCTGCTGCACTACTTTTAAATGTTGTGTTTTACTTGAATTAATATATTCTGTGTATCATATTCTTATTTCAAATTTAATAATCTCTCTTCATCCTCACTTTATTTTTATTCTGATTCTCATTCCTCTTTTTCTGCATCTCTATCATGATCTACACAATTCTTTGTGGGACATCTGATCTGACATATCAGGTGTTACTGCGACAGGCCTACAAAGACTTCTACATACTAATCCAACAGAGTGAGAGACGTGTGGTTCCTACTTAGTGAGAACTATAAGTCCAACGAGCTCCTTGGTGCAGGTCTCAACGAAGCGTTGACCTCCACACTGCTGCCTCAGGTTGATCATGAAGTCGAGGACCGTCTGGCTACGTAGCACCTTGTGGCTCACGTCAGGTACACATCATGATGGACGTCTCATAATGCAAGATGGTGGTGCTGTAGCCCGGCCATATAGTCAGTCTACAACAGAGGGGACAGGCTCGTTTGAAAGAAACAGTTTCTTTCCCATCATGAACACAAGTTCAGAGCTCTGCTACAGCTTCTCACAGGGTTAAAACCTGTCTGTAAGGACAATAGATTTAGCCTTAAAACACCAAGACAACTCCTCAAAATCAGAAACCCCTTCAACATTGTTCTTCACATTATCTAGTACTTAGAGGATAGCAAACCATCAGGTAGTACAGACCTCATATCTCATACAGTACAAAAGTGGGTTCATTAAGCTGGGCTCACACTACAGGAGATTTAAAATCACAACCAATGGGTATAAAGAGACACAGAAGGATCTCCACAGATTATCTTTTCTCAAATGTTAAACATGCACACAATACAAGATTCCAAAATAACGGAGCATCACAAGCTACGGGATTTCATCAAGATTCTCGTGTCTGAGGGAACAATGAATGCACCACGTCACGTGATCTATGGAGAAGCAGCTGTGCAATGCCAACAAAATGACTGAGGAAGACAACAGTCGGCCTACTTTGCATTGAGAAAACAGGAAAAGAAGAAACAGCAGCCGTCTGTCCTTCAGCGAGAACTGGAGGTTTAACGTTGGTCAACTGGGCGGCTGTGGCTCAGCGGTAGAGCGGTCGTCCACCTATCAGCAGGGCGGTGGTTCGATCCCCAGCCCCTGCTGTCTTCATGTCGAAGTGTCCTTGGGCAAGATGCAAGATACTGAACCCCAAATTGCTCCCAGTATCTGTTCCATTGGTGTATGAATGTTGGTGTGAATGGGTGACTGCTGGCTTGTGTTGTAAAGCTTTGAGTGGTCAGTCAGACTAGAAAGGTTCTATTTAAGTACAGTCCATTTACCATTTAACAGCAGTATGCTAGCTAGCGTTAGTTTGCTGTTTGCTTGGCAGCTTTCTCTCTCATTAGCTATTAAGATCTTGCTCAGAAAATACTGACTTTTATCTTTCAGATTTTAACTCCTAAAAATCAACCATGTTTGAAAACTGGGGCCGGCTCCGACCGTCCACGAGTAAATCGGGAAGCGTGAGACTGGATCTGTAAACTTCTCAAACTACCAAACTTCGGCTGAACATCAGAACCAACCAAAGTTCCAGACCACATTTCTCCTCCGACTGTCGGGAGGAGTGAAATCTGCTCGACTCTCCTGACCCCTGCTTTAAAGATCATAAATTGAGCTTTTCTGAAGGCTGCAGAATCATCTGTCTGTACTGTTGTTTTCACAGTTGTATTGGTTGATTAGTGTAACATAATGACCTCATTAAGAACTTCATGAGGCCGGGGTGATACTGGAGAAGAGGGGGGGAGTTCATTTGTCAGGGTGACGGTTATCTGAACCTTCTCTCCATTCTTAGTCTCACTGTGGAGGACAGTCTCCTAAACACCAAGTCAGACATTGGAGCACAAGGAAGAAAACCAACATTTGTCTGGAGGGAACAACATTTACACAACAAACACCAAACCTTGTGCAACACCCAGTCTACAGCTCGCACACACTAGAGTGATCAAGCAATTCATCTTCTAAAACCCAAGCTGTCATAAAACATTTAACAGCACAATTTGGTATTTTTTCTCTTCAAATCAATATTTCGAGTTGTGCATCTTCATTTTGTACGTTCTTCTAAACACCTGAATTATCACATTACCTTGCTGTGCAATTTGTGGGGCAGAAACCGCAGAGCTCCATCAAAGCACCATGCTGCACCAAGTGCTTCATCATGCTGGAAGAGGAGGGCACATCTCAGACGACGAGACTCCATTTCTGGACTGAAGCCAACATGGTCCTGATACAGAACCCACTGAGGGCGGGACACGATGCGGAAGTAGTTTGCAGTCAACCGAATTGCTCGCCCACTTGTTCCTGAGGAAGTTCACACACAATTGTAGAGAGTGACTTATAATTGTCACCACTAATTATAAAGTGTACAACTGCTCTATGTGTGTGTGTGTGTGTGTGTGTGTGTATGGGGGGGGTATGTCATTTTCAAATTAAGACAGACCAGCCTTTGAGTCCTTAACATGCCCCATAGTCTGCCTGGTGAAAATCCCGACATCATGAAAATCCCGGCGACGTCCTCCTCTTTCTCCCAACTTCACCTGCTGAAATCCAGCTGAAATCTGTGTGACAGCTGATAAAAACAAATGAGGACTATCAAAACCCCGTTATAGTCCTGAAAACATATGATAAGCGTTGGGAATGTTTTAGTGCCTGGTAAGTAAAATTAACCTTCGCAGTGCAGGTGGAGTCGATACGACCTGATGAAGTTCAGTGTATGCCTATTTTCTCTTTTTCAAAGCACTGCCATTCTTAACTTCTCAAGAGGGTGTGGACAATGAACTTAATGATGATACATTTTTAAGTGCATCACCCATTTCAAATAACGTTTTCCCAGATTTTCAAAAGTCAGGAATGATCAAGATCATCTAACAGAAGAAACAAATGGATGACTTTGTGTTTGACTGTACCTTCTGTAGGAAAGGGTCCTGGAGCACCCTTCTGCTGCCCTCTACCAGCCCGCTCTGCTTTTTCATCTCCCATCTGAGGGGCAGGGCCAGCAGTTGGTGCAGGCTCTTGAAACTGGATCTACAACAAAAAATCTAAATGAATTTGAGCAATCAAAATGAAAACACACAGGCACAGAGAACTCATGACGGTCCACCGCTACATGCAACTGGATCCTGATAATACAAATCATGATCCAGATCTGGGAATTTATATCCATATTTGAAGGGGAGAGACAGGGCACTGCCACCAATATGTAGTTGAGATAATGCAGATTTAGAGTCCCTCAAATGGATCTGTGAAAGGTAAGAAGTTATATCTAGATAACAATATGCCATTAAGGAAAAATCACGGTTATTATTGATAACTCATAAACTACTGATGATAAACATGATTCCAAATGCAAAGAGTAGGTTAACTGTTGAGAATTTCCCCACTGTGGGACTAATAAAGGAATATCTTATCTTAACTAGTATGGACTGGCAATAAAACATTTTTAGGAGGGTACAAGCAGCCTCGGGTCACCTGCTTGCAAAAAGTTTAAGGATGTCCAAACTTTTGTTTGCAGAGCGCCCCTCAACCAGGAAGTGCATGTATTCACAGAACAATCAATTCAGGACAATTTGGACACTATTTTAAATTAATGCTGACAAACTACCTGGTGCGTTGTACAAGTAAACATTTTGATTCCATATTACATAATTAATTGATTGATTGAAGGTTGATAAAGATTATTAAATATATGGAAGTTGGAGTAGTTTGGAATAGTTGTCTGTATATATATAATTGGCTGTAAATACATTTTGGATGTTGTAAATTATATTTGAGTTATTTATCTTATAATTTATGTTTAAAACTTTCACAGATTCATTCATTTAATTTCAGATATCATAAATAGGCTCCATTGAAATAGGCTCAAAATTTAAATTTAACATATCTATAATTGTTAAATAAATATCTGTAATACAAATAAAGATAACAAAATTATTTCAAGATATCTTAAATATAATTTATGATATCTTGAATTATTTCTATATATCTTGAATTATTTACAGATATCTATAAGTCTGAATAAAAAAAGGGAATAACTTGCCATAAATCCCCCTTATGAAAAAATCCAGGTTAATTATGTGCAGTACTTGGAGCTATTTTATATATATACATATATTTTTGATATATATATACATACCCTACAAACCAATACTGATAAGTTTCTGCTAATCAATAACACCATTATTAGTATATATTAGTGCCATATAACCTATTAGTAAACATTTTCATGTAAATATGCAGACATAAAAGATTTTTACTATTTGATACTGATTTTCAATTGTCGATCAAGTTACTCTTCAAATAAATACCAAATTTAGGTTCGAATACAGGCTTTGTCAATGTTTGTTTATGTAGAGGCAGCACATGTTTCCCTACATAAGATGGCGGCCGAGTTTGCCATCTTCCGCCAGTGAAAGCGCTAGTGTTTTTTTTAGCTCTATGCTCTTACCCCTCCAGGTGCCGCCGTCTCCTGACCACCCCTGCCTCTTGCTCTTGCGCGTGCCCGACCGGTCATTTTTCTTCAATACTAAAACACCTGTTAATAAAAGGACATTCTAAGATTAATCCAATGCTATGAACAATACACTTGATAAATATTCGGGAAATTACTATCTGACATCTAAATAACCTAACAGATGTTATCAAAGTGCTGAAAAAAGTCTGAATTAGCACACATAAGATGATTTCTTTTAGCAAACAAGATGGCGGCTGCAATGAACTTCTTTTTCAACTCGCACCTGGTGCTACATTAAGGTTAGCTCGTCAAAGTAGTAGTATTTTGATCTAATCTAAATTTCGTGAATACATCAAATTGACAAATACATTCTTAAGTGAAAATTAGCATAATTTATGTCAATTTTAAGAAACATACTCACTTTGGAGGAAAGTTAAAGGTGACTCACCAATCAATGGAGGAATCCGCCAACAAGTGCATCCAAAATGAGGAGTATGAGTAATTATACGCCTCTTCACTGAGAAAATTATTACGCTTCCGCTATCTCATGAAACCTTTATTCAGCCTTCTTCAAGGATCATTGTTTATCAAAAGAGCATAATGTTCACCATAAATCCAACAAAGATGTTATTGAGTGGTTTTTGAAGGAAATTAGCAGAAAAGCCCCAGAACTACTTTTTTAAGCGCAGTGATCCGGATGCTATAGTGTCATTTTCTTAAACGGTGCAATCTCAAATATGACCACTAGATGGAGGCAGCGCCCATACAGTAAATATACAGACTCAGGCTTTTTGTATATTAGGTTTTAATGGCAAAACACACAATTTATCAGCTCTCTGCAATGACAAATCGAACAAGAACAGATTAAATAGCCCAACACAACATATATTACAAGTGTTTTTCTCAAATCCAAGCCTGAAGTCTCCTTTCCTGACTCCTGCAGTCTCTAAATGATCAAACCCTTAATGGCCAATGTCTGTAGTTCTTTGTGGAGACCGTACACCCGTTCTCCAATCAACTCAGTGACTGTGGATATTAAGATGATTCTCTGACATCATTTGATGTGTCATTTGTTTCACACTGTCTTTATTTACCGATGAGTATATGAACACCAGGAAACAAAGACCATCATCTGTATACATACATTCATTCATTCATTGTCTGTAACCCCATTATCCTGTGTAGGGTTGTGGAGGGGCTGGAGCCTATTCCAGCTGACTTTAGGGGCACAAGGCAGGGTTCACCCTGGACAAGTCACCAGTTCATGGCAGGGCCACATTGAAAGTTAAACAACCATTCACATTCACATTCACAGATGCAGTCAATTTAGAGTCACCAATTCACCTCTAATGCATGTTTTTGGTGGTGGGAGGAACCTGGAGAAGCTGGAGAAAACCCACACAGACACGGGGAGAACAAGGAGACTCCACACAGAAAAGTCCCAGGTCCTCAGGTGGAGTTGAACCCAGGACCTTCTTGCTGTGAGACAACAGCACTACCGACTAGGCGAGCCCTGTATACATATATGTACAAATAAATGAGAATCAAACGTTTCATCCCAGACATGTGTGCTAGAATCAAACCAGGTGACAGTTAAATCAACTCAGGACTCACAAGGCCATCTTTGGATCAATCGACAACAGAAAGGCAGAGACTGAGAAAAGACAATGTACTGCATTAGGAAATGGTTTTAATGTGCAAAATTTAAAAGACAATGAGTGCCTGAAAGTTCAGGTGTTAAAATAATTCTCCAAATCAAAATCCTGAGTGAAGCATAATGTCCCAAAACCTTCAAACCAAAGAAAAATGCAGAAATAAAAAGCTCATTTTCAGCATTTTAACAGGGACAGACAGTCAGTGTCTTCACAGTGTCTTTTCACAGAAGACATATCAACATGTAGGAAAGTTGGAAATAACAGAATCAATGATTTAGCTGTTTCTGTGTCAGGGTCCTCGTATTGTTAATGCTGGCTCACTGTCACACTTTGAACAGAGCTACTGTTAGTTATTAGTAGCACCTGTGTTTTTCCTACTATGACAAGACTGCTGTGGAAAAGATGTTTAGCCACAGCTTTGACACACAACTATCATTTTCAAAAGTATGACATTAAAACCAAGACAATATTTAAAAACTATTTACCAAAGTCATTATGGATGCTCCCTGGAGACATCTCAGTTCTCCTGATACTTTTCCAGTATTACAGGATTTACTCCTCATAGTCACACAAAGGGTTTATGTGTTTACAGCTACATACAGTTTCATAATGTCCCTATGAAACTCTGAGTTTGACCAATAAACAGAGTTTTGGTCATGGAGGTGATTTGCTGGTAAGTTGAGCAATGACACCATCTATTGAATTCACTGCTGCTGCTCCTACCTGTACACTGAAGAAAGGCTGAAACTATTCACACATTCATCCGTTTGTCATTTGATAGAATGAATTTCAATTCTGATAGCTTAATTATTTATCAGGTAAAAAGACAAACTGTTCCCCAGCATGAACTGAATACACCAGTTGTTTGGGCTGTTGTTCACACTACAAACACATATTGATCTATGTCAACGAGGGTTGGAGCAGGTTTTGTGATCTGCTACGTTTGTCTGATTGTTTGCACGATATCTCAAAAATTTGTCAACAGATTTTGAACTTTTTCTGTAAGGTTGTAACTTGGACAAATGTATTTTTTGACATTAATATGGGTGCGAATGCAGATTGTGGATCATTTGGATGTGTGAGATTTGCTGGGGGGCAAATATGGGGGGTAGAGACATGGCACCGCCACCAATACTTAGCTGAGACAATAGAGATTTGGTCATTAAATGGATTCCATGTATATGAGAAGGTAAGCAATAAATCTAGATGACAGAAGAATAGATCCAGATCAGCCATAAAGAAAAATCATGATAAACACATGATTCCTAATGCTAGGAGCAGGTTTACAGGGTCAGTCAATCAGCTGGTGTTGGTGAACAACATGAGGCAGATCATCATAGTGTGTGCTGTCTCCTGGTTACAATGATACAACGATTGATGATCTCACGATGACACAATGAAATGTGAGGCTGTGAACACAAGCTCACCCATTTCTTCTTTCAGAGGCCTGAATGCTGATGAAGATTTCTGATTCAACAGTGAGAAATAATTCTTACAGGATTTTCTTTTGACATAGCTAGGGAACTATTCTCTAATGTTCAGGTTTTAGGACAAAGCCAAGTGCTTCCTAGATGTTTGTGTGCTAATTGTGGACTGTATTACTGCTGGCTGTGCAACAAACTGCTCAATATTACCTGAACTTTCAAAATATGACAATGCTTTGTGGAAGCCAGGCAAATTAATGTGATCATTAAATTAAAAACAGAGGTTTTGCATTAGATTTACAGTAGTTGAACTCATAAACAGTCAGTAAAGGGACATTTACCTCTTTCTTCTATGTTGCCCAATGAACAGGTCGTCTGTATTTAAAACTGATGATGTGTTTGCTTCTGATTGGTCAACAAGAGGTAGGCAAACTAGACATCTATGTAATACAGGTAATAATATTGGACACAGTTATGTTTTTGTGGTAGCAACGAATTTAAACATCCAACCAGCTCCCTCTCATTTAAACATCATAACCTGCCTCACACTAAAACTGAAGAACTACATTCCAAAGAATAAGATCCAAACCACATGGTGCTGTTTGTTCTTATCTGGGCCATCAGTTCAATACATGTGATATCACAACAAAGCCTTTCCTCAATGGTCACTTACTTCCTTTTTGTAACCACATTTCCCAGTCTTCATCTGGGTGGAGTTTGCTCACAACAATTTAATTTAACAGGTTATTTGTTCATTCATTGATTGGTTTATTGTGCCATGTGTTCTCAGGAAGTACTTTGGTGCATACTAGGCAGCGGGAAAACATGGCGACATCATTAAAAAAATGAAATGTATACAGTAGTGGTTTCATTTTGATTCTGCTTTCAGGCCTCCTCTCATTTCTCTATATTTTGTCCTGTTTCATCTCCTCTCTCCTCCATCTTCCTGCATGTGAACCAGAAATTGATCTGTGTTCTATCTTGAAGGATGTTTCACTTCTTAAAATGCATCCAGAGGAGTGAGAAGGCCTGAGAGAAGGAGCTATGAGCAAGGATGTACAGGCGTATCCTCTGCAGATGACTTATTAGAAATAGTTAATAGTAGTTAATAGTTAGTTAATGTACTAAATATGAAAAGTAATACAAATTAAGTCATAAAAAAAGAAATGGTTTGTATTTTGCTACTGTGGGTCATGCATTTTAGACATCACCAAGGTCTGAACAGGACAGACTGCCTTTCACCCTCTGTGTAGCGCCTTAAGACTCTGTTCTAAATGCATTCCTTAATAATATATTCAAAATGTTAAAATTGGGTTGCATCACAAACATGTGGAGAAACTTCAGAGATGATCTCTCTAATCTTACAACCTTTTCCAAAACAGTTGGTATGCTGAGTAAAGTTATTCTGTTTATTTCTTTATTTCTTATTTCTTTATTTAGTCTCTTTTAGTTGCTAATCCAGGCCAAGGACAGACTGCATAGTTGTAGCAGAATGGGACACACCTACAGTTAGAAGAACAACTCTTCTTTAGGTGAGATCCTGAACCTCACCACTTTATTATCTCATGAACTGAGCTGTAATGAAACACTGCTGCTGGTTAGGAAGAACTGAAGACAGACACACTTTGTTTTAATGACTCCACTTTTACTCTGGAGTAAAAGAAAAGCAGTACTTTAAATATATAATGTATGTGCTGAGACTCATTCATCTGCATAGCTAATGAAAGTGAATAGAAATGGAAAGTTGTGTGTGCTGTTTGTGGAGCCTTAAAAAATCTGACAGCCAAGTTTTCCCTTGGCCTCATCAAATACGTAAAACTGAGGTTATCGCAATAGATGAAAATGTATTATACACGTAATACACTGTAGTGTTGAATATAATGATATATGATGATAACTGATATACCCATTAGTGTCAAATGCCCTGTTTGGATCCTTCCCGGGAGGAAAAATATTCCCAATGTGGAGGCCTTACAGAGAATGGTAAACAGATTCTGGTTACTGAGGAGGCCTCCACTAAAGACCTATTCTTATTCAACAGGGGTCCATGCTTGTTATGACCATATCAAGGCCACTGCTGGGGCTAAAGGAGAGCCTCAGCTCTCTGCATCCTTCCCCAGTAATGAGCAGAGCTCCTCCTAGTCACATTAGGTCACTTCACCAAGGTAGCAGAAACAAGAGCTGCCAGAGAATCAGGTAACACTTTGTATACCACTGTTAGCATATGCATACTAAACAATCACACTCTATATTGACGTATTATTGATTCTGTTATGTATTGTACTAATGCATGTATTTATTATTTGTCATTTTATGTGTTTTCAGATACTCTATTGGGCAGTTCAGATTATTAATGGTCAAAATATTCAGAATCAGAGTCAGAAAAGTTTGTGTGTGTGTTTGTGTGCACATACAAGGTATTTGACTTGGTGTTCTGATGCTAACACAAACCTTAACATAAATCTAAGTGCAGATATAAAAAGAAATTGAGGTGGAAAATGTCTTCAATACGCAAGAAACATAAAATGTAATATATAGGAAACATCTGCAATATACAGAGCAGTGAAAATAAAAAATAAAATAATGTGCAAATGCATGAGGATGTGCAAGGAGCATGTGCAAAAACAAAAATGTCTGTCATATGCACAGTTTGCAGTTGAGGCACAGCCATATATAGTGAGTGGGGGAGGATGGTCCATGTAATGCATGAGTCCTGGGACTATTAATGAATGTGTAGTGGGTATGGGGGGTAGAACAAGAGTCAGAGTCAGAGTTCGCTGTGCAGCTGTGCAGGGGGGCGGGTGACTGTGCCTTGTTGATGAGGCCAGTAGCAGACAGGAAGAAGATGTTTTTGTGGTGTGAGGTTTTGGTCCTGATGGACCGCAGCCTCCTGCCAGAGTCTCAAAAAGTTTTTGTCCTGTGTGGGAGGGGCCGGCTACGATCTTCAGGGTCCCGGAGATGTAGAGGTCCTGAAGGGATGGCAGGTTGCAGCCAATCACCTTCTCAGCTGATGATACGTTGCAGCCTGCCTTTGTCTCTGGCAGTGGCAGCAGCGTACCAGATGGTGATGGAGGAGGTGAGGACGGACTCAGTGATGGAGGTGTAGAAGTGCACCATCACTGGTTGAACATCCTCTGTTGTGCTTTGTTTTTTTCGGGAGCTGATGTTCAGCTCCTATTGAGGTCCTGAGAGATGATGATGATGAT
>JBAGJB010000159.1:0-17465 GCA_037577475.1 Chaunax sp. Z400 | reverse complement strand
ATGTCACCTTTCAAACAGTCACTCACATGTAGTCCTGTCCCATTTTCTTGATGCAGTCCTTGATCTGTGCCACCTCATAGTTGACCACGCTGGACAGCTGGCCGTCTCCAACTCCGTCTCGGTACACAATGATGCGCGAAGGCAGGCACTTGTTGAACTTCAGGTAGTCTCCCAGGGCCCCTGGAAAACAAACACAAAGATGGAAAACTTTACTTACCAATGCTGAGATTCATGTGTATTTAAAAGATCCCCTCCACACATGTAGAACAATTCTCTGATGTGTGTTTGATGTGGTTTTTGCATCAAGTATAACTACATTAAAGAACTTAATATGCCGTACTCCTTTTCCCTTTTTAAAAATTCCAGAACAAATGAATATGATTTTCATCACAGCAGTTTATCTGTTTGACACAAGCTGCCTCCTACGTCACTGTGGGGTCCCTTCTCAGTCAATGAACAACGGAGGCTTTAAGTTTCCACATCACGTTTGTTTACCGAGTACTGGACCAGGATTGGCTCCTAACTATTGCAGAGCGCAGAGAAAATGGACACTTGGACCAATGGGCGTGAATACAGGTTCTCCTACAGCGACTCTGCACGTCGTCCTGACCCTTCAGGAACAAGAAGAAAACATTTGACTGGTGGGGACTTTGTAGAGACAGAGAGGGGTTTGTGGCACAACTTCACCTCCTTGACACGGAGAAGGGAAAAAGGTCCAAAGGGCAAAAACTCCAGCAACACTTGAAGTATTAGGAACAACTTTATTATGATAGACCGACGCGTTTGGGCTTGTGGCCTTCATCGGGGTCATCATAAAACACATTGCAAACAGCATTTAAAAAGGGAATGTATGAAGCAGAAAAAAATGTAACCAGAAAACTTACCAGTTAAGGCCTGACTCAGTCCATCCATGATTTCTTGACCTTTGTGCTGCAGCACACACTTTGAGTACCACCTGGACACAGAAATGAGAACACAGCTTAGCTGAGATAGGGAGGCCACCATAACAAATACCTGTGCACATGGTGAGCACAAGCTAATTCACAACGGACCAAATTATAGCACGTCAACACCGAGGCCTTCATGAGACAGATTCATGTCATGGTTCACAAGTGGACAGCAGTAAGTCCAGGTGTGCAGCAACCATGACACATAAAGGACACATGTGACATTCTTTGCATATGGAGCAGGGAGGTGAGATCCGCTGGCTACTTGTGATGGTTCACCAGGACAGATACAAACACCAGGTGTGAACAGGCTGTCTGCTGGAGAAACTAACCTGCTCATGGTCGGGTTGAGGCTGGCCACCAGCGCTCCGATGGACCTTTTTCCAGCTGTAATGTCATGGTAGCAGTCGATGCCCACAATCATCAGATGTTTGAGCTGCACAAACAGGTGGGACACGTTAAAATACAACACGTTCTAGTTCTGTGACAAACACCAAATCAGTTTTCATTTTTGTAAACCTTTGGGTCTTTACCCCGACCTTCTGAACGGACTCAAAACTTTCATGGACACCGTCTGCCTCTCCTGTTCTTCAGCTTTCTACACTGGCTGCACTGGTGCACCAGCACATCATTTATGTGCACCAAATGTCATTAGCGTTTGTCAGTTCCCATACCCACAGTGTTTGACAAACCCAAATCATTCTTCTTTGGGTTTTCTGAAAAAACTATTGATTAAATTCTTTCTTGGATACTGGCCGTGTGTGTAGTACTACAGTATTTATGGATTTATTTTGATTTCTCTTTAAATGTTCTGTGCTCCCCAGAAAGGGAGGGAGGGAGAGGCATGCTGACTATGGACCATTCATTCTCCATGTGCTTCAAGACACCTCAATCCACCTAAGAACTCGTTTTCCCATAACACACCTCAACTTTTAAAGAATATAATCAACTAATCAATTGGTGTGTGCATGACTTACGGGGATTTCCACACTCCAGAGCTCTCCTCCCATCTTACAAGCCATCTGCAGTACAATCTTGGTAGCCACAGTCATGAGAGCCCCGGCTCGATTCAGAGTACGGGACAGCACACACTGGCTGGGAATGGGGCAGTCCACACAGAGGTACTTCTTGACGCTGTCGTACTTGTCCTTCCTGTTGCTGGAGAGGACCACCACCACCTGACAAACACAAATGACTGGTCTCATACGTGGCGACAATGCACCGATGAAACAGTAACAAAACTCAAACTTGTGGAGATGAACTGCGTTTCTGTGTTTGTGTTCCATGTATTCAGACACTAACCATCTGTGTTTGGGGTCCAACATTGTGCTGCAGGGCTCTGAGGAGAGACCCCTGATGATCCTCATACTCGACCTGAATCAAAAGGACAGACTGGTTTATTTTTTAGCTAGCTGTACAAAATAAAGTGGCAACTGAATTAATTAAATGTTTTCTGAACGATGGTCCACAAATCACACAAATGTGTTGATGCAGACGAAGGGTCAACATTCAGGGAACCATTGTGACTAATTTCACTTCTCTTATCACAGGCGGTGCAGAAACCCGGTTTTTGACTGAAGGATGTTAAATGTTAGAACTCACATGACAGCTGTCTGCATGCGGACACCCAGAGGCTCGCTCACTCTATGGAGGGTCTGCAGGAGGGTCTGGGCTTCACCGCTGTTGCGACGGGTGTAAAACAGGATCCAGTTTTCCAGCGGCGGAGCACTAATCAGAGGCACCCCCCGCATCTCTCTGGCCCAGTCAGCTGTTACGGGGTCGTAGTCATACTGGGCGACACAAATAACTACATTAAACTCTTTATTAAGATCACATGAATGAATCTATTTAATTCATTCCATAATAACAAATTTAAGCAACCAGAAGAATCCCATACCGATCTTGGACCCTGGAAAAGCCTCTCCTGTGGGAGGACTCTGCCGGTCACATTGAGGAGTTCCTTATCAAAGCTGAGTCCCCACTTATCCAACTCGGCCTGAGCATCAGCGTGCCTGTGAAACAAATTTCAGGATTTAAATTGAAGCTTGGGATTAAACCGCCTGAAGAAGTTGACAGAACAGTTAGCATTTTCACTTCTGTGCATATAAACACACTAAATGCAAAAGCTGAGGACAACTTCTAGGTAAAACGGTGAAGAGCCTCGTGATCGATGACAGGAAGGAGGAGGCAGTCATGAAAATGTTTGTTAATGATTAAAAAGCCATTTATTTTACTCTAAATTAAATACAGGCAAGGTTTTTAATAAACAGACTCCTTAAATCTTTGAACAGCAGCGCCCTATTGGAACAATTTAAGAGGTTGTTTTACTCATGATTGTTTCCTATTAAATGAAGAGTTGAGAGAAAGACAGTTCAGGCATCTTCTGCTCATCGTCACGACAAACCAAAGTGAGTGGGTGAAGTTTCTTCATCCAGATTCTTATCTTCATGTCCTAATTTTACTTTCCTCTGCATCTTAACTGATATTTCAGTTCCAGACACAGAAGGAAATAGATACAGATGTCACTGCATTCATTTGCTGCTGCAGTAGAGCAATGGTTGCCCCTGCTGCAAAGGGGGGCTGTTTGCTGCACTTGATAGCGGTACACGCTAGGTGGCAGCAGAGATCTTAAATCCCGAGTGAACGGTGTAAATGTAATTGCCCAATGCCCAGCAGACAGTCATTCCTTACAGTGATACACCCACAAGCTGTTTGCCAGTTAAACTCACACATGTGTGAAGCTGTGTATTGTTGTTTACACAACCCCAAACAAGATACAAGTGAGATTTGTATTTTCTTGTTTACTGCCTTCAGTTTTCACGGATTTGGAGAGAAGAAGCTTTCCAATAAACCAGTAGCAAGAAAGCCGCTCGTGTCTTTGATTGATTGAATTTATTGGGTAAAAATTCATACAAACACACAAATATAGATGAATACTGAGGATAACACATAAGGTATAACATGGGATCATTATTTCCAATGATCCCAGCGATCCCAACGAACCAAATGTGGGACAATGTGGGACACATTACCAATACTGAGAAATAGCCTGAAATTTAAAATAATGTCCATCTAACTTACAAAATAAACAATACATTACGCAGGTTACAGGTTAGGACCGTAGCATGTTTAAAACTTTAACATACTTTTGTTATCGTATTAAGTTTCACTGTACTTATTGTATTGTGTGATAGTCTGCTTGTACTCCTATTTCTATCCCTATTTCTCTCTATTTCTATAACTTTTGAAAGTAGTTGTTTTTCATGTTTTATCAACAGTGAATCTGACCAAACTCAGCACAATAAAACACAGCAGACAGGTTGTTGACGTGGGGATCTATTCTTTGAAGTATTCTACTGGTGTTTTAAAAAGGTGTAGATCATGTGGGCATATAATAGTGAGGGCGAGCCCATAGTATATCCTAAAAAAGAAAAGTAACACATTTAGATCAAGGAACATTCATGCATTCAAAGTCTGATCCTACCTATATTTTCTCCTACAACAGGTATTAACCCATGACTGATATAATATTAAAGTTATTCACACTTGACATGTGGACCCATACACTGAAGATAATAGACCCATATACTAAAAAAAAGCAGTAGGCATTATTCACATCAAGTCTTCCAACCCTCCTATCCCAAATTAAACGACTGCATTTCATAAAAATGTAGGCATAGAATAAAATATGACGAAACAAAACCTGAAGCCACAGAAAAATGTTGTGTGTGTCTTTGTCACTTTGGAGTTGGTCCACTGGTGTTTTTAACTCTAAGGCATCATAGACGGTGACAGGTTTACCTGCGCTTGACCCATGTGTGTGTAATTGGATTGACAGCCCCACACACAAACCCCGCCCCATGTTGAAAGACCTCCTAGCTTTCCTCACAGCCATTGGATAAAAGCCCGATTTTGTCCTGATGTGTTGACTTTTCAAAGCTGGAGCTATTCAAAATGCGGGATGCGGGACAAGGGATCAAAATGCTGTGCGGTCCCGCACAAAGCAGGACATCTAGTCACCCTAACTGTATGTGTGAATTGCTTCTCATTTGTAGTGACACTAGCAGCAATCAGTAAATCATACCTTCCCCACACATTCCACTATTGTCACACTAATCCTGGGTGTGGTAAAGAGATCCAAACTGCATACTGTAAGATCCAACTAAATGATAACAAAATAAGGTCTCATTGATTCCAGTCGGTAGCCTGAATCAAAGCGAACTTTATTTTTACACCATTGGTACTACAGGCTGTCAATTATTATCAAAACCAAAAAAGAAAAACAGAATGTAAGATCCAGTTAGTTTGCTGCCATTTCAAATATGTATTATCGACTTCATAACAAAAATACACATCTAGCCTGTGTATCTGCTGTCTCTGGACAAATAGCTTGTTATAACGTTGTTTAAAGGCTGATTTGTGCATTACAGGGCCGCATCTTGACACATTTCCTCCTTTTGGTGACATATGACACCCGAAACTTATCCCAGAGCAAATACTTTATCAGCGTGGCCTGGGACAGATCCATGTTGTGTATGTGCTACAGCTTCATCATCCTCGTAACAGATTGGAAGAACAGTACCACTAAATAAAAGAAACCATCTTCCATCTGCACTCTAATTGTAAAAGGTGGTCTTTTAATAAAAAACAAAACAAACCCCCCCGCTATCGAACCAGAACCCCAGCCCACAGAGAAGAATACTCTAAAGCATGTGTGAAGCACACGGTCTCTGTCAGAACAGGAAGACGAAGGAAGGGAAGAGAGAAGAGTGTGCAAGATTAATCATAACCCCCTGTCATTATTGACGTGATCTGGACGATATCATAAAGTGTCAATTATTATCAAAACGAAAAAAGAAAAACGGAATGTAAGATCCAACTAAATGATGATAATTATGCAATTATTATCTAAATGAAACTCACACTGTCACATTGTAATATTAATGGCCTCGCTTATCGCTCACCCTCTCTACGACTACTCTCCCCTCTCCCCCCCAGTCACACTAATCCTGGGTGTGGAAAAGAGATCGAAATATAATATCAGTTGTGACAAAACACAACACATCAAAAATACATGATTTCCTGACATTGGTCACGTCTTCTGGACGTCCCCATTTGAGTAAGAATGGCAGTTTTTTATACGTCTATTTTTGGACGTTATATCAACTTTATCAGTGTGACCTGGAACAGCATATCCAAGTTGTGTATGAGCTACAGCTTCATCGTCCTCTGGGAGAACAGTACCACTAAATAAAAGAAACCATCTTCCATCTGCACTGTAATTGTTAAAGGTCGTCTTTTAATATATATTTTTTAAAAACAACAGTATTGAACCAGCGATTACCCACGCCGCACGCCAGAGCAGAACCCCAGCCAACAGAGAAGAATAGCCCAGAAGACGAAGGAAGGGGAGAGAGAAGAGTGTGCAGGATTAATCATAATCCACTTTTATTATTTACGTGAACTACTCTACCATCCAAGGACAAACTAGTCATCAGGATTTTCTAGGCCTTGAACACACTTCTATGCTTCCAAGTGTTGACTGGATGACTGGTCGTACACTGCTGCGTCTGCTCGGGCCCAATCTGAGCTCATTTAAAGGGCTACTGCTGCATTTCTGGCCACACGTGAACAGATAAAACAGGATGCATTGATTAAGTAGGCGATCATCCCCTACCTCTGTATATTTGTGACAAATCTTTTGAGGCGTCCCTCCCTCTGCTCTGGGTTCAGTCTGGTGTGGAAGCCCAAGTCCTTCATGATGTTGAAGTCACATCGCATCTTATCAGTCAAGCCTGTCAAACAACCAGATTCCATTTGAAGTTGATACCAGACTAAGAGGTTCTGTCACCTAGAACCACAGAACCGTCTTAAGGCCCGTCTACAGATTGTACGCATCAAAACTCTGACATGACCCATGTGTGAGAAATAACCTCTTATACTTTTGATACAGATGTTACAAAGGAAGCAATAAATGTCTGTAATGTCAGCAGGTAAAGTGCAGAATAAGATGTAACCTGTTAAGTAGCACAGCTCTGGGATGAGCATGGCAGGGCCAGGAGGAGGAGCTCCAGCAGGACTGAACCTCTTCACATGGCTGACCAGCAGCACCTGGTTCCCATCAGTGATGTCCAGGCCATATTGCTTAGAAGAGACAGCATCAACATGTTCATGAATAAGGGTAATATCACACAGCCAAACACTGCGCTCTCTCTTACAAGTATTCACCTTAAACTGAAGGAGTTTGAGTCCATTTACTGCTGCATTTCTAGTTTCATTTCTTCCTTTATCATGATTTAGATTTTTTCTAGGTTGCATTTATGCCTTTTATACTTTATGTTAAACGCTTTGAATGGCCTTGTTGAAATGTGCTCTACAAATACAAAAGAGAGCTTTACAAAAACAAAGAGCTTTTTCCCGTACATACATTTATTTGTGCTGTCCCGCCACACTGGAAACATTGTCCGTAACATATTTGTGTTTATTCTCCATTTTGAAGCTGTGCGCCTCCTCTTGCTGGCTCGCCCTCTCACACACAAACACTTATCTTTAGCATTTAACTAGCTATTACTTTCCAACAGGCTTGAAACTCATTTGCGCTGCTGCACTACTTTTAAATGTTGTGTTTTGCTTGAATTAATATATTCTGTGTATCATATTCTTATTTCAAATTTAATAATCTCTCTTCATCCTCACTTTATTTTTATTCTGATTCTCATTCCTCTTTTTCTGCATCTCTATCATGATCTACACAATTCTTTGTGGGACATCTGATCTGACATATCAGGTGTTACTGCGACAGGCCTACAAAGACTTCTACATACTAATCCAACAGAGTGAGAGACGTGTGGTTCCTACTTAGTGAGAACTATAAGTCCAACGAGCTCCTTGGTGCAGGTCTCAACGAAGCGTTGACCTCCACACTGCTGCCTCAGGTTGATCATGAAGTCGAGGACCGTCTGGCTACGTAGCACCTTGTGGCTCACGTCAGGTACACATCATGATGGACGTCTCATAATGCAAGATGGTGGTGCTGTAGCCCGGCCATATAGTCAGTCTACAACAGAGGGGACAGGCTCGTTTGAAAGAAACAGTTTCTTTCCCATCATGAACACAAGTTCAGAGCTCTGCTACAGCTTCTCACAGGGTTAAAACCTGTCTGTAAGGACAATAGATTTAGCCTTAAAACACCAAGACAACTCCTCAAAATCAGAAACCCCTTCAACATTGTTCTTCACATTATCTAGTACTTAGAGGATAGCAAACCATCAGGTAGTACAGACCTCATATCTCATACAGTACCAAAGTGGGTTCATTAAGCTGGGCTCACACTACAGGAGATTTAAAATCACAACCAATGGGTATAAAGAGACACAGAAGGATCTCCACAGATTATCTTTTCTCAAATGTTAAACATGCACACAATACAAGATTCCAAAATAACGGAGCATCACAAGCTACGGGATTTCATCAAGATTCTCGTGTCTGAGGGAACAATGAATGCACCACGTCACGTGATCTATGGAGAAGCAGCTGTGCAATGCCAACAAAATGACTGAGGAAGACAACAGTCGGCCTACTTTGCATTGAGAAAACAGGAAAAGAAGAAACAGCAGCCGTCTGTCCTTCAGCGAGAACTGGAGGTTTAACGTTGGTCAACTGAGCGGCTGTGGCTCAGCGGTAGAGCGGTCGTCCACTTATCAGCAGGGCGGTGGTTCGATCCCCAGCCCCTGCTGTCTTCATGTCGAAGTGTCCTTGGGCAAGATACTGAACCCCAAATTGCTCCCAGTATCTGTTCTGTGCTGGCTTGTGTTGTAAAGCTTTGAGTGGTCAGTCAGACTAGAAAGGTTCTATTTAAGTACAGTCCATTTACCATTTAACAGCAGTATGCTAGCTAGCGTTAGTTTGCTGTTTGCTTGGCAGCTTTATCTCTCATTAGCTATTAAGATCTTGCTCAGAAAATACTGACTTTTATCTTTCAGATTTTAACTCCTAAAAATCAACCATGTTTGAAAACTGGGGCCGGCTCCGACCGTCCACGAGTAAATCGGGAAGCGTGAGACTGGATCTGTAAACTTCTCAAACTACCAAACTTCGGCTGAACATCAGAACCAACCAAAGTTCCAGACCACATTTCTCCTCCGACTGTCGGGAGGAGTGAAATCTGCTCGACTCTCCTGACCCCTGCTTTAAAGATCATAAATTGAGCTTTTCTGAAGGCTGCAGAATCATCTGTCTGTACTGTTGTTTTCACAGTTGTATTGGTTGATTAGTGTAACATAATGACCTCATTAAGAACTTCATGAGGCCGGGGTGAAAAGGGTCAACCTACTGTGGGCAGTTTTGGTTGTGAAAAATTCTCAACATATTTAAAATGGTGTAATGACATAAAAATGTTTATATATTGTACTGTCAGGTTGTTTTAGACACCCCGAGGATTCCACTTTCACAATACGCTTTACAAGTCCAGAGCTTTACAATGAAAACAATGGAGAAGCAAATGTATTTACTTGTGCTGTGGGACTTCGAGTGGATCCCTGGGGTTGTAATAGTTGCGTCCAATTTGCTGCATGTTGAGGATTCTCAGGATCCTGTAGAAATGAAAACACATCATTTAAGAGAAGTTTCCAGAGATCCAAAATGCTCTCGCCACATTTAATGATGCATATTTACATAGATTTACTTTTATTTAAACATGCACCATCCATAACCACAGTACACTTGTCACAAGACATGTTCAGCACTTAAGGAGTGTTACTTATTCTTTAACAGACCTGAAAACTGGAAAATGTACCTTTTGAATATGACGTTGTAAAACTGAAGGCATACTGGAGAAGAGGGGGGGAGTTCATTTGTCAGGGTGACGGTTATCTGAACCTTCTCTCCATTCTTAGTCTCACTGTGGAGGACAGTCTCCTAAACACCAGGTCAGACATCGGAGCACAAGGAAGAAAACCAACATTTGTCTGGAGGGAACAACATTTACACAACAAACACCAAACCTTGTGCAACACCCAGTCTACAGCTCGCACACACTAGAGTGATCAAGCAATTCATCTTCTAAAACCCAAGCTGTCATAAAACATTTAACAGCACAATTTGGTATTTTTCCTCTTCAAATCAATATTTCGAGTTGTGCATCTTCATTTTGTACGTTCTTCTAAACACCTGAATTATCACATTACCTTGCTGTGCAATTTGTGGGGCAGAAACAGCAGAGCTCCATCAAAGCACCATGCTGCACCAAGTGCTTCATCATGCTGGAAGAGGAGGGCACATCTCAGACGACGAGACTCCATTTCTGGACTGAAGCCAACATGGTCCTGATACAGAACCCACTGAGGGCGGGACACGATGCGGAAGTAGTTTGCAGTCAACCGAATTGCTCGCCCACTTGTTCCTGAGGAAGTTCACACACAATTGTAGAGAGTGACTTATAATTGTCACCACTAATTATAAAGTGTACAACTGCTCTATGTGTGTGTGTGTGTGTGTGTATGGGGGGGGTATGTCATTTTCAAATTAAGACAGACCAGCCTTTGAGTCCTTAACATGCCCCATAGTCTGCCTGGTGAAAATCCCGACATCATGAAAATCCCGGCGACGTCCTCCTCTTTCTCCCAACTTCACCTGCTGAAATCCAGCTGAAATCTGTGTGACAGCTGATAAAAACAAATGAGGACTATCAAAACCCCGTTATAGTCCTGAAAACATATGATAAGCGTTGGGAATGTTTTAGTGCCTGGTAAGTAAAATTAACCTTCGCAGTGCAGGTGGAGTCGATACGACCTGATGAAGTTCAGTGTATGCCTATTTTCTCTTTTTCAAAGCACTGCCATTCTTAACTTCTCAAGAGGGTGTGGACAATGAACTTAATGATGATACATTTTTAAGTGCATCACCCATTTTAAATAACGTTTTCCCAGATTTTCAAAAGTCAGGAATGATCAAGATCATCTAACAGAAGAAACAAATGGATGACTTTGTGTTTGACTGTACCTTCTGTAGGAAAGGGTCCTGGAGCACCCTTCTGCTGCCCTCTACCAGCCCGCTCTGCTTTTTCATCTCCCATCTGAGGGGCAGGGCCAGTAGTTGGTGCAGGCTCTTGAAACTGGATCTACAACAAAAAATCTAAATGAATTTGAGCAATCAAAATGAAAACACACAGGCAAAGAGAACTCATGACGGTCCACCGCTACATGCAACTGGATCCTGATAATACAAATCATGATCCAGATCTGGGAATTTATATCCATATTTGAAGGGGAGAGACAGGGCACTGCCACCAATATGTAGTTGAGATAATGCAGATTTAGAGTCCCTCAAATGGATCTGTGAAAGGTAAGAAGTTATATCTAGATAACAATATGCCATTAAGGAAAAATCACGGTTATTATTGATAACTCATAAACTACTGATGATAAACATGATTCCAAATGCAAAGAGTAGGTTAACTGTTGAGAATTTCCCCACTGTGGGACTAATAAAGGAATATCTTATCTTAACTAGTATGGACTGGCAATAAAACATTTTTAGGAGTGTACAAGCAGCCTCGGGTCACCTGCTTGCAAAAAGTTTAAGGATGTCCAAACTTTTGTTTGCAGAGCGCCCCTCAACCAGGAAGTGCATGTATTCACAGAACAATCAATTCAGGACAATTTGGACACCATTTTAAATTAATGCTGACAAACTACCTGGTGCGTTGTACAAGTAAACATTTTGATTCCATATTACATAGTTAATTGATTGATTGAAGGTTGATAAAGATTATTAAATATATGGAAGTTGGAGTAGTTTGGAATAGTTGTCTGTATATATATAATTGGCTGTAAATACATTTTGGATGTTGTAAATTATATTTGAGTTATTTATCTTATAATTTATGTTTAAAACTTTCACAGATTCATTCATTTAATTTCAGATATCATAAATAGGCTCCATTGAAATAGGCTCAAAATTTAAATTTAACATATCTATAATTGTTAAATAAATATCTGTAATACAAATAAAGATAACAAAATTATTTCAAGATATCTTAAATTGAATCCAGATATCTTAAATATAATTTATGATATCTTGAATTATTTCTATATATCTTGAATTATTTACAGATATCTATAAGTCTGAATAAAAAAGGGAATAACTTGCCATAAATCCCCCTTATGAAAAAATCCAGGTTAATTATGTGCAGTACTTGGAGCTATTTTATATATATATATATATATATATATATATATATATATATATATATATATACACACATACCCTACACAGCAATACTGATAAGTTTCTGCTAATCAATAACACCATTATTAGTATATATTAGTGCCATATCACCTATTAGTAAACATTTTCATGTAAATATGCAGACATAAACGATTTTTACTATTTGATACTGATTTTCAATTGTCGATCAAGTTACTCTTCAAATAAATACCAAATTTAGGTTCGAATACAGGCTTTGTCAATGTTTGTTTATGTAGAGGCAGCACATGTTTCCCTACATAAGATGGCGGCCGAGTTTGCCATCTTCCGCCAGTGAAAGCTCTAGTGTTTTTTTTAGCTCTATGCTCTTACCCCTCCAGGTGCCGCCGTCTCCTGACCACCCCTGCCTCTTGCTCTTGCGCGTGCCCGACCGGTCATTTTTCTTCAATACTAAAACACCTGTTAATAAAAGGACATTTTAAGATTAATCCAATGCTATGAACAATACACTAGATAAATATTCGGGAAATTACTATCTGACATCTAAATAACCTAACAGATGTTATCAAAGTGCTGAAAAAAGTCTGAATTAGCACACATAAGATGATTTCTTTTAGCAAACAAGATGGCGGCTGCAATGAACTTCTTTTTAAACTAGCACCTGGTGCTACATTAAGGTTAGCTCGTCAAAGTAGTAGTATTTTGATCTAATCTAAATTTCGTGAATAAATCAAATTGACTACAAATTCAATACATTCTTAAGTGAAAATTAGCATAATTTATGTCAATTTTAAGAAACATACTCACTTTGGAGGAAAGTTAAAGGTGACTCACCAATCAATGGAGGAATCCACCAACAAGTGCATCCAAAATGAGGAGTATGAGTAATTATACGCCTCTTCACTGAGAAAATTATTACGCTTCCGCTATCTCATGAAACCTTTATTCAGCCTTCTTCAAGGATCATTGTTTATCAAAAGAGCATAATGTTCACCATAAATTCAACAAAGATGTTATTGAGTGGTTTTTGAAGGAAATTAGCAGAAAAGCCCCAGAACTACTTTTTTAAGCGCAGTGATCCGGATGCTATAGTGTCATTTTCTTAAACGGTGCAATCTCAAATATGACCACTAGATGGAGGCAGCGCCCATATAGTAAATATACAGACTCAGGCTTTTTGTATATTAGGTTTTAATGGCAAAACACACAATTTATCAGCTCTCTGCAATGACAAATCGAACAAGAACAGATTAAATAGCCCAACACAACATATATTACAAGTGTTTTTCTCAAATCCAAGCCTGAAGTCTCCTTTACTGACTCCTGCAGTCTCTAAATGATCAAACCCTTAATGGCCAATGTCTGTAGTTCTTTGTGGAGACCGTACACCCGTTCTCCAATCAACTCAGTGACTGTGGATATTAAGATGATTCTCTGACATCATTTGATGTGTCATTTGTTTCACACTGTCTTTATTTACCGATGAGTATATGAAAACCAGGAAACAAAGACCATCATATGTATACATACATTCATTCATTCATTGTCTGTAACCCCATTATCCTGTGTAGGGTTGTAGAGGGGCTGGAGCCTATTCCAGCTGACTTTAGGGGCACAAGGCAGGGTTCACCCTGGACAAGTCACCAGTTCATGGCAGGGCCACATTGAAAGTTAAACAACCATTCACATTCACATTCATACATACGGTCAATTTAGAGTCACCAGTTCACCTCTACTGTATGTTTTTGGTGGTGGGAG
This sequence comes from Chaunax sp. Z400, assembly GCA_037577475.1. Lineage (NCBI taxonomy): Eukaryota > Metazoa > Chordata > Actinopteri > Lophiiformes > Chaunacidae > Chaunax > Chaunax sp. Z400. The sequence continues at coordinate 3,555 of JBAGJB010000159.1, read as the reverse complement.
GAACCTGGAGAAGCTGGAGAAAACCCACACAGACACAGGGAGAACAAGGAGACTCCATACAGAAAAGTCCTGGTTTAGTGACCACCTCTATAAGGTGACAATAACTGCTTTTTCACAGTCCCGTTTTACTCTCCATTAACATTAGGTTTGCTGTATAAGAAGACCACCTGTCCAATTTGGCCACTTTTCTTCAGTCCTTTGAATGGATTTTAGATATACTGCATTTTATACTGTATTTCAGATATCCACATATGGATGGCAGAAAACTTTCTACAGCTCAACCAGGTTTGACTGCATTACAAATCATGGTTTTACACTAAGTATTGCTATAATTTAACAGTTCTGTGGTTAAAAAGCCTTCAAAATAAAATGTAACGGTCATTTGATTGCTAAGGATAATGTTGGATTCCATTTTTATGCATTAATTCAGAATGTTTAAGTCACGAGTAACACATTTAAATGACCTGACAATGTAAATCCTGGAGCTTTCTTTGGCGAAAGATCCAAGATTTGGGAAATAAATTGCCTCATGTATTAACCATAAAGTCAATTGTATCATCTCATAGACATATCAGACATTTATAGAAAGGGGAGTCATCACTATTATCATTAAAAGATTTAAGGTTGAGTTGGGAGAGTAAGGGTTGCAGGGTTTGATATATAAACAGGGTTCTGCAGGTATAGTTTATCCAATTATGATGGTCAAGGCTTCCAAAAGGTAAACAGATACATAAAATGCATAATAAGATGCATAAAATGCATACGGTTCGTTTTTACCATGCTTTACTCAAACTCACTCACAAAATTCAGATTTGACAGTAAGACGTGTAATAACATTCCAAACCTCTTTGCCCTCCATCTCTATCACTTCACTGAACACCTGCAGAGCCACCACCTCCTCTGAGTCGCTGTACAACCGGTTCTGGCTCACCATCACCCGGGTGACGATGGACACCAAGTCCCCCGATTCAAAGTTATCGCTTCCATTGATGCGGTCTACTGGAAAAAGAAATTCATATATTTATTATATTCATATGTATTTGTAAAATTAGTTTATGTTTTAACTTTTCAGGAGTTTGATTCCTATTCCTACATCCCGAGCTTATGAATCCATCAATTAAACAGCAATAATTTATGATAGTTTTAACATCACGTCATTTATTCATTAAAAATGACAAACATTTTCTGTGTTTCTCAATTTCAAATCATTATACATTGATTATATAGTGACTATCTTCACTCTAGTGACACAAAAACTACCTGAAAACTAAAATCATACTTGGTGATATATGTGCTCTTTGGTGGATCCCCAGAAGAAGCCCCAATAGATCTCAATTAAATCAACAATCGATCAACAATTAAAGTGATCTGAATCTGAAATATCTTATGTCTATTCAGCAATTCAATGTAAGACAATTCTTCGATCAGATCACACAAGGAATTCTAAAGAATTATTGAACGCAAACTTGAATAAATCCTTTAAAAACTTAATTATATTGATAGATGTCACTTAGAATGTTCTTTGAATTTGTGATGAAATGCCACGTGATGGTGCAAATTAAGGGTCTTATCTACTTTTCAATAACAGCTGGACGGTACAGCGGATTTATCACCTGAAGAAAAGCACAACGTCAGAGAGCTGGCACTGTCCTGGGATCTGCCTCCAGAGAGAACAGGACATGGCTGCTTGGCAAACTGCTCTTCCATGCTGTGAGTATTTTGTTCTTAGGTTATTAAATCAAACCAACTAATCTGAGTCTGAGTTATGGTGAAGGACTAGATTTTGGCTTTTACCCCTAGATATACACAGGTGGATCTTGATGGGCTTTTGAAGATACCCATTAGTTAAACAGCCATGAGTTCAGGACAAAGCTGATTGGTGGGCAATGAAAAATAAAATAACAAATAAAACAAGCTTCAGGTGTTCACACTAACTTACCTATCATTAAAGTAAAGCAAACTTTTCTAAAAGAAAAACAGGAGTAAAGATGAGCCAACAAAAAGAGCTTCCCACCCCTACAGAACTGGACTGCTGGAAAAAACAATTATTTACAATATTTACAAAACTATTTACAATATTTACAAAAAGCAAAGTTTACAATGAAAGTCATCAAGTCTAAGTCACGAGTTAACACATGGCCACAGGGCACACACACACACACACACACACACACACACACACACACACACACACACACACACACACACACACACACACACACACACACACACTGGATATGCTGCCCATTGTCAACCTGTAGAACACAGTTGATTTATTACTTTCCTCCATCTAATATTCATACTGACAGATCTGAGGTGAAGGACCATGCAGGACATTTTTACCTGCCGTCTAATGAGACACTAGACATGGTTCATGTCACTACAAGTCAAGCAGGATTCAGAGCAAATATAATAATGGTCAAATATAATTGAGAACAATCAATACAGCAGACAACAAGCAGAGCCAATGAGGCACAGCAAAGAACTGCTTCATAAATAGACACCGAGGGGATCTAAATCTAAATACAGCTTTTAGTGTCTACATTAGCAACTTTTAACGCTTAACTGATTATATAAAACTTTTTTTATTAATAAATGTTGTCAAATCAGTTTAAAAAAACTACCTATAATTAAAACATATACTGTATATCTACAATTCAAGGAGATATAGTCTTTTTCTTTTCTTGATGGATGTTTCTTTTCTACAATGTTTTACAACAATATTATTTTAACCACCAGAATATAAATAAGAATTAACAAGAGAATGAGATTGAATATTTCACATGCTCCCAGATTATCGTTAAGTGAAAAACCACGAAATGTTACCTTACAGTCATAGAGTAATCATTCATGGAGGCAGCTGAAACACACACAACACATGTTTATCCAATTAGACTGAGGTATAAATGAAATACAACATCTCTAAGAATGATTTAAAATGTGACACTATGTGTTTACATGAAAGCAGTAAATAAATGGATATAATTTCCACTAATTATGAAATAGTAAAACATGCATATTTAAAATGAACTGTCTTGATTAAAGGCCCATTTATGCTCAATGTTAAAGATGCACATAGGAACTCTGCATTCATTTCATTTTTGGGCAGGTTTAGAGCTCATGGATATGGACAAAACTGATGAAATGGAGCAATACCATCAGAAATCATTGGGGTCAATGTAGCTGTAGTTCAAGCAAGGCACAACAAATGTGTAGAGACACGACAAAGAAGAATCAAGAAGAAGATATCATTGCTTCAATCAGGCCGGCTGTCCTATCATATGACTTGATGACTGATGCCATTTTTGTTTCTATAAATGTCCATCCTGGTTTGGTCATGTTCAACATTTCTCTCTTGGCAATAGCTGCATAATTCAACAAAATACAGCAATAGAAAATATTTTGAAGTTGTGGGCCAGGTTTCTTTTGTTGCTTAAGTCATGTGATGAGTTGGTTGCAGTGGTATGCAGGAATCTGGGGCAACGAGGTTGCCTGTGAGAGTGACTGGCCTGATGGCTAGCTGGCAGTAAGGTTTCTCTATAGCAAGTTTTCAAT
>JBAGJB010000158.1:562500-564284 GCA_037577475.1 Chaunax sp. Z400 | reverse complement strand
GGGGGAAAAAAAAAAAAAAAAATAGAAATAAAATGATATGAATGCATGACATATATAATACCTAATAATTCGTCATTCATGTCATTATCTGTACGAATACTCATGTTTCAAACATTAACAGCCTTGTCGTTTGGTCTAAATGGGACTACCAGGGGCATAAAGCATGAGTCGGACTACCAGGGGCATAAAGCATGAGTTGGACTACCAGGGGCATAAAGCATGAGTTGGACTACCAGGGGCATGAAGCCTGAGTTGGACTACCAGGGGCATGAAGCATGAGTTGGACTACCAGGGGCATAAAGCATGAGTTGGACTACCAGGGGCATGAAGCATGAGTTGGACTACCAGGGGCATGAAGCATGTGTTGGACTACCAGGGGCACGAAGCGGACATGCCCCCCTTTTCGTCCTCCAACAGGTGCTATACTGGGGCCAGTGCCGTACCGTTTTCAGGCGACGCAGATTTCGAGACACTTAGTCTCTGAGCGCTTCGGCCACACGTTCCTCCAGCCTTCTCCCAGGCCCTCTCTCTGCCTCAGGAGCCTGCCCGACAGGCACCAGTGACAGGCCAACAGAGCTCCACGGTGCCGGGGGTGATGGCAGAGCGGACGTCTGACCTCCACGCTCCCTCTCTCTGCAGTGACAGGCCAACTGAGCACCATGGGGTGGAAAAGAAAGAGTTGGACCACCAGGGGCACGGAGCGCACACGCCCCCCTCTAGGCCCTCTGACGGGTGCTATACTGGGGCCACCTCCATCACGTTACTAGGAGAGGCAGCTCGCAGTGAGCCGTCTTCCTCCAGGCTTCTCCCAGGCCCTCTCTCTGCCTCAGTAGCCTGCCCGACAGGCCCCAGTGACCACCCATAGGAGCCCCTGTGGTGGTGGTGGGGTGGGGGGGGTGTCTACCTCCAGACTTCTCCCAGGCCCGTTCCCTGCCTCAGCAGCCTGCCCGACAGGCACCAGTGACAGGCCAACGGAGCCCCATGGGGTGGAAAAGAAAGAGTTGGACCACCAGGGGCACGGAGCGCACACGCCCCCCTCTAGGCCCTCTGACGGGTGCTATACTGGGGCCACCTCCATCACGTTACTAGGAGAGGCAGCTCGCAGTGAGCCGTCTTCCTCCAGGCTTCTCCCAGACCCCCTCTCTGCCTCAGTAGCCTGCCCGACAGGCCCCAGTGACCACCCATAGGAGCCCCTGTGGTGGTGGTGGTGGTGGGGGGGTGTCTACCTCCAGACTTCTCCCAGGCCCGTTCCCTGCCTCAGCAGCCTGCCCGACAGGCACCAGTGACAGGCCAACGGAGCCCAACGGGGTGGAAAAGAAAGAGTTGGACCACCAGGGGCACGGAGCGCACACGCCCCCCTCTAGGCCCTCTGACGGGTGCTATACTGGGGCCACCTCCATCACGTTACTAGGAGAGGCAGCTCGCAGTGAGCCGTCTTCCTCCAGGCTTCTCCCAGACCCCCTCTCTGCCTCAGTAGCCTGCCCGACAGGCCCCAGTGACCACCCATAGGAGCCCCTGTGGTGGTGGTGGGGTGGGGGGGGGGGTGTCTACCTCCAGACTTCTCCCAGGCCCGTTCCCTGCCTCAGCAGCCTGCCCGACAGGCACCAGTGACAGGCCAACGGAGCCCCATGGGGTGGAAAAGAAAGAGTTGGACCACCAGGGGCACGGAGCGCACACGCCCCCCTCTAGGCCCTCTGACGGGTGCTATACTGGGGCCACCTCCATCACGTTACTAGGAGAGGCAGCTCGCAGTGAGCCGTCTTCCTCCAGGCTTCTCCCAGACC
>JBAGJB010000158.1:550000-552500 GCA_037577475.1 Chaunax sp. Z400 | reverse complement strand
CTGTGACTGACTGGGGCTCGAGTGCGGGCTAGCCTGTACTGAGTGGATGGAGGTCAGCCGGCTCCAGGGCAGGCTGCAGAGGGACGGAGGCGGAGGCTCCGACTGGGGCTGTGACTGACTGGGGCTCGAGTGCGGGCTAGCCTGTACTGAGTGGATGGAGGTCAGCCGGCTCCAGGGCAGGCTGCAGAGGAATGGAGGTGGAGGCTCCCACTGGGGCTTGAGTGCAGGCTAGCCTGTACTGAGTGGATGGAGGTCAGCCGGCTCCAGGGCAGGCTGCAGAGGGACGGAGGCGGAGGCTCCCCCTGGGGCTTTGACTGACTGGGGCTTGAGTGTGGGCTAGCCGGTATGGAGTGGCTGGGGGTCAGCCGGCTCCAGGGCAGGCTGCAGAGGGACGGAGGTGGAGGCTCCCCCTGGGGCTGTGACTGACTGGGGCTTGAAAGAATAAAGAAGAAAGAGAAAGGAAAAGGGAAGGGGGGGAAAAAAAAAAAAAAAAAATAGAAATAAAATGATATGAATGCATGACATATATAATACCTAATAATTCGTCATTCATGTCATTATCTGTACGAATACTCATGTTTCAAACATTAACAGCCTTGTCGTTTGGTCTAAATGGGACTACCAGGGGCATAAAGCATGAGTCGGACTACCAGGGGCATAAAGCATGAGTTGGACTACCAGGGGCATAAAGCATGAGTTGGACTACCAGGGGCATGAAGCCTGAGTTGGACTACCAGGGGCATGAAGCATGAGTTGGACTACCAGGGGCATAAAGCATGAGTTGGACTACCAGGGGCATGAAGCATGAGTTGGACTACCAGGGGCATGAAGCATGTGTTGGACTACCAGGGGCACGAAGCGGACATGCCCCCCTTTTCGTCCTCCAACAGGTGCTATACTGGGGCCAGTGCCGTACCGTTTTCAGGCGACGCAGATTTCGAGACACTTAGTCTCTGAGCGCTTCGGCCACACGTTCCTCCAGCCTTCTCCCAGGCCCTCTCTCTGCCTCAGGAGCCTGCCCGACAGGCACCAGTGACAGGCCAACAGAGCTCCACGGTGCCGGGGGTGATGGCAGAGCGGACGTCTGACCTCCACGCTCCCTCTCTCTGCAGTGACAGGCCAACTGAGCACCATGGGGTGGAAAAGAAAGAGTTGGACCACCAGGGGCACGGAGCGCACACGCCCCCCTCTAGGCCCTCTGACGGGTGCTATACTGGGGCCACCTCCATCACGTTACTAGGAGAGGCAGCTCGCAGTGAGCCGTCTTCCTCCAGGCTTCTCCCAGGCCCTCTCTCTGCCTCAGTAGCCTGCCCGACAGGCCCCAGTGACCACCCATAGGAGCCCCTGTGGTGGTGGTGGGGTGGGGGGGGTGTCTACCTCCAGACTTCTCCCAGGCCCGTTCCCTGCCTCAGCAGCCTGCCCGACAGGCACCAGTGACAGGCCAACGGAGCCCCATGGGGTGGAAAAGAAAGAGTTGGACCACCAGGGGCACGGAGCGCACACGCCCCCCTCTAGGCCCTCTGACGGGTGCTATACTGGGGCCACCTCCATCACGTTACTAGGAGAGGCAGCTCGCAGTGAGCCGTCTTCCTCCAGGCTTCTCCCAGACCCCCTCTCTGCCTCAGTAGCCTGCCCGACAGGCCCCAGTGACCACCCATAGGAGCCCCTGTGGTGGTGGTGGTGGTGGGGGGGTGTCTACCTCCAGACTTCTCCCAGGCCCGTTCCCTGCCTCAGCAGCCTGCCCGACAGGCACCAGTGACAGGCCAACGGAGCCCAACGGGGTGGAAAAGAAAGAGTTGGACCACCAGGGGCACGGAGCGCACACGCCCCCCTCTAGGCCCTCTGACGGGTGCTATACTGGGGCCACCTCCATCACGTTACTAGGAGAGGCAGCTCGCAGTGAGCCGTCTTCCTCCAGGCTTCTCCCAGACCCCCTCTCTGCCTCAGTAGCCTGCCCGACAGGCCCCAGTGACCACCCATAGGAGCCCCTGTGGTGGTGGTGGGGTGGGGGGGGGGGTGTCTACCTCCAGACTTCTCCCAGGCCCGTTCCCTGCCTCAGCAGCCTGCCCGACAGGCACCAGTGACAGGCCAACGGAGCCCCATGGGGTGGAAAAGAAAGAGTTGGACCACCAGGGGCACGGAGCGCACACGCCCCCCTCTAGGCCCTCTGACGGGTGCTATACTGGGGCCACCTCCATCACGTTACTAGGAGAGGCAGCTCGCAGTGAGCCGTCTTCCTCCAGGCTTCTCCCAGACCCCCTCTCTGCCTCAGTAGCCTGCCCGACAGGCCCCAGTGACCACCCATAGGAGCCCCTGTGGTGGTGGTGGTGGTGGGGGGGTGTCTACCTCCAGACTTCTCCCAGGCCCGTTCCCTGCCTCAGCAGCCTGCCCGACAGGCACCAGTGACAGGCCAACGGAGCCCCATGGGGTGGAAAAGAAAGAGTTGGACCACCAGGGGCACGGAGCGCACACGCCCCCCTCTAGGCCCTCTGACGGGTGC
>JBAGJB010000158.1:537500-540000 GCA_037577475.1 Chaunax sp. Z400 | reverse complement strand
CTTGAGTGCGGGCTAGCCTGTACTGAGTGGATGGAGGTCAGCCGGCTCCAGGGCAGGCTGCAGAGGAATGCAGGTGGAGGCTCCCACTGGGGCTTGAGTGCGGGCTAGCCTGTACTGAGTGGATGGAGGTCAGCCGGCTCCAGGGCAGGCTGCAGAGGAATGCAGGTGGAGGCTCCCACTGGGGCTTGAGTGCGGGCTAGCCTGTACTGAGTGGATGGAGGTCAGCCGGCTCCAGGGCAGGCTGCAGAGGAATGCAGGTGGAGGCTCCCACTGGGGCTTGAGTGCGGGCTAGCCTGTACTGAGTGGATGGAGGTCAGCCGGCTCCAGGGCAGGCTGCAGAGGGACGGAGGCGGAGGCTCCGACTGGGGCTGTGACTGACTGGGGCTCGAGTGCGGGCTAGCCTGTACTGAGTGGATGGAGGTCAGCCGGCTCCAGGGCAGGCTGCAGAGGGACGGAGGCGGAGGCTCCGACTGGGGCTGTGACTGACTGGGGCTCGAGTGCGGGCTAGCCTGTACTGAGTGGATGGAGGTCAGCCGGCTCCAGGGCAGGCTGCAGAGGGACGGAGGCGGAGGCTCCGACTGGGGCTGTGACTGACTGGGGCTCGAGTGCGGGCTAGCCTGTACTGAGTGGATGGAGGTCAGCCGGCTCCAGGGCAGGCTGCAGAGGAATGGAGGTGGAGGCTCCCACTGGGGCTTGAGTGCAGGCTAGCCTGTACTGAGTGGATGGAGGTCAGCCGGCTCCAGGGCAGGCTGCAGAGGGACGGAGGCGGAGGCTCCCCCTGGGGCTTTGACTGACTGGGGCTTGAGTGTGGGCTAGCCGGTATGGAGTGGCTGGGGGTCAGCCGGCTCCAGGGCAGGCTGCAGAGGGACGGAGGTGGAGGCTCCCCCTGGGGCTGTGACTGACTGGGGCTTGAAAGAATAAAGAAGAAAGAGAAAGGAAAAGGGAAGGGGGGGAAAAAAAAAAAAAAAAATAGAAATAAAATGATATGAATGCATGACATATATAATACCTAATAATTCGTCATTCATGTCATTATCTGTACGAATACTCATGTTTCAAACATTAACAGCCTTGTCGTTTGGTCTAAATGGGACTACCAGGGGCATAAAGCATGAGTCGGACTACCAGGGGCATAAAGCATGAGTTGGACTACCAGGGGCATAAAGCATGAGTTGGACTACCAGGGGCATGAAGCCTGAGTTGGACTACCAGGGGCATGAAGCATGAGTTGGACTACCAGGGGCATAAAGCATGAGTTGGACTACCAGGGGCATGAAGCATGAGTTGGACTACCAGGGGCATGAAGCATGTGTTGGACTACCAGGGGCACGAAGCGGACATGCCCCCCTTTTCGTCCTCCAACAGGTGCTATACTGGGGCCAGTGCCGTACCGTTTTCAGGCGACGCAGATTTCGAGACACTTAGTCTCTGAGCGCTTCGGCCACACGTTCCTCCAGCCTTCTCCCAGGCCCTCTCTCTGCCTCAGGAGCCTGCCCGACAGGCACCAGTGACAGGCCAACAGAGCTCCACGGTGCCGGGGGTGATGGCAGAGCGGACGTCTGACCTCCACGCTCCCTCTCTCTGCAGTGACAGGCCAACTGAGCACCATGGGGTGGAAAAGAAAGAGTTGGACCACCAGGGGCACGGAGCGCACACGCCCCCCTCTAGGCCCTCTGACGGGTGCTATACTGGGGCCACCTCCATCACGTTACTAGGAGAGGCAGCTCGCAGTGAGCCGTCTTCCTCCAGGCTTCTCCCAGGCCCTCTCTCTGCCTCAGTAGCCTGCCCGACAGGCCCCAGTGACCACCCATAGGAGCCCCTGTGGTGGTGGTGGGGTGGGGGGGGTGTCTACCTCCAGACTTCTCCCAGGCCCGTTCCCTGCCTCAGCAGCCTGCCCGACAGGCACCAGTGACAGGCCAACGGAGCCCCATGGGGTGGAAAAGAAAGAGTTGGACCACCAGGGGCACGGAGCGCACACGCCCCCCTCTAGGCCCTCTGACGGGTGCTATACTGGGGCCACCTCCATCACGTTACTAGGAGAGGCAGCTCGCAGTGAGCCGTCTTCCTCCAGGCTTCTCCCAGACCCCCTCTCTGCCTCAGTAGCCTGCCCGACAGGCCCCAGTGACCACCCATAGGAGCCCCTGTGGTGGTGGTGGTGGTGGGGGGGTGTCTACCTCCAGACTTCTCCCAGGCCCGTTCCCTGCCTCAGCAGCCTGCCCGACAGGCACCAGTGACAGGCCAACGGAGCCCAACGGGGTGGAAAAGAAAGAAGTTGGACCACCAGGGGCACGGAGCGCACACGCCCCCCTCTAGGCCCTCTGACGGGTGCTATACTGGGGCCACCTCCATCACGTTACTAGGAGAGGCAGCTCGCAGTGAGCCGTCTTCCTCCAGGCTTCTCCCAGACCCCCTCTCTGCCTCAGTAGCCTGCCCGACAGGCCCCAGTGACCACCCATAGGAGCCCCTGTGGTGGTGGTGGGGTGGGGGGGGGGGTGTCTAC
>JBAGJB010000158.1:510000-512500 GCA_037577475.1 Chaunax sp. Z400 | reverse complement strand
AGACACTTAGTCTCTGAGCGCTTCGGCCACACGTTCCTCCAGCCTTCTCCCAGGCCCTCTCTCTGCCTCAGGAGCCTGCCCGACAGGCACCAGTGACAGGCCAACAGAGCTCCACGGTGCCGGGGGTGATGGCAGAGCGGACGTCTGACCTCCACGCTCCCTCTCTCTGCAGTGACAGGCCAACGGAGCCCCATGGGGTGGAAAAGAAAGAGTTGGACCACCAGGGGCACGGAGCGCACACGCCCCCCTCTAGGCCCTCTGACGGGTGCTATACTGGGGCCACCTCCATCACGTTACTAGGAGAGGCAGCTCGCAGTGAGCCGTCTTCCTCCAGGCTTCTCCCAGGCCCTCTCTCTGCCTCAGTAGCCTGCCCGACAGGCCCCAGTGACCACCCATAGGAGCCCCTGTGGTGGTGGTGGGGTGGGGGGGGGGGTGTCTACCTCCAGACTTCTCCCAGGCCCGTTCCCTGCCTCAGCAGCCTGCCCGACAGGCACCAGTGACAGGCCAACGGAGCCCCATGGGGTGGAAAAGAAAGAGTTGGACCACCAGGGGCACGGAGCGCACACGCCCCCCTCTAGGCCCTCTGACGGGTGCTATACTGGGGCCACCTCCATCACGTTACTAGGAGAGGCAGCTCGCAGTGAGCCGTCTTCCTCCAGGCTTCTCCCAGGCCCTCTCTCTGCCTCAGTAGCCTGCCCGACAGGCCCCAGTGACCACCCATAGGAGCCCCTGTGGTGGTGGTGGGGTGGGGGGGGGGTGTCTACCTCCAGACTTCTCCCAGGCCCGTTCCCTGCCTCAGCAGCCTGCCCGACAGGCACCAGTGACAGGCCAACGGAGCCCCATGGGGTGGAAAAGAAAGAGTTGGACCACCAGGGGCACGGAGCGCACACGCCCCCCTCTAGGCCCTCTGACGGGTGCTATACTGGGGCCACCTCCATCACGTTACTAGGAGAGGCAGCTCGCAGTGAGCCGTCTTCCTCCAGGCTTCTCCCAGGCCCTCTCTCTGCCTCAGTAGCCTGCCCGACAGGCCCCAGTGACCACCCATAGGAGCCCCTGTGGTGGTGGTGGGGTGGGGGGGGGGTGTCTACCTCCAGACTTCTCCCAGGCCCGTTCCCTGCCTCAGCAGCCTGCCCGACAGGCACCAGTGACAGGCCAACGGAGCCCCATGGGGTGGAAAAGAAAGAGTTGGACCACCAGGGGCACGGAGCGCACACGCCCCCCTCTAGGCCCTCTGACGGGTGCTATACTGGGGCCACCTCCATCACGTTACTAGGAGAGGCAGCTCGCAGTGAGCCGTCTTCCTCCAGGCTTCTCCCAGACCCCCTCTCTGCCTCAGTAGCCTGCCCGACAGGCCCCAGTGACCACCCATAGGAGCCCCTGTGGTGGTGGTGGTGGTGGGGGGGTGTCTACCTCCAGACTTCTCCCAGGCCCGTTCCCTGCCTCAGCAGCCTGCCCGACAGGCACCAGTGACAGGCCAACGGAGCCCCATGGGGTGGAAAAGAAAGAGTTGGACCACCAGGGGCACGGAGCGCACACGCCCCCCTCTAGGCCCTCTGACGGGTGCTATACTGGGGCCACCTCCATCACGTTACTAGGAGAGGCAGCTCGCAGTGAGCCGTCTTCCTCCAGGCTTCTCCCAGACCCCCTCTCTGCCTCAGTAGCCTGCCCGACAGGCCCCAGTGACCACCCATAGGAGCCCCTGTGGTGGTGGGGGGTGGGGGGGGGGGGGGTGTCTACCTCCAGACTTCTCCCAGGCCCGTTCCCTGCCTCAGCAGCCTGCCCGACAGGCACCAGTGACAGGCCAACGGAGCCCCATGGGGTGGAAAAGAAAGAGTTGGACCACCAGGGGGACGGAGCGCACACGCCCCCCTCTAGGCCCTCTGACGGGTGCTATACTGGGGCCACCTCCATCACGTTACTAGGAGAGGCAGCTCGCAGTGAGCCGTCTTCCTCCAGGCTTCTCCCAGACCCCCTCTCTGCCTCAGTAGCCTGCCTGACAGGCCCCAGTGACCACCCATAGGAGCCCCTGTGGTGGTGGGGGGGGGGTGTCTACCTCCAGACTTCTCCCAGGCCCGTTCCCTGCCTCAGCAGCCTGCCCGACAGGCACCAGTGACAGGCCAACGGAGCCCCATGGGGTGGAAAAGAAAGAGTTGGACCACCAGGGGCACGGAGCGCACACGCCCCCCTCTAGGCCCTCTGACGGGTGCTATACTGGGGCCACCTCCATCACGTTACTAGGAGAGGCAGCTCGCAGTGAGCCGTCTTCCTCCAGGCTTCTCCCAGACCCCCTCTCTGCCTCAGTAGCCTGCCCGACAGGCCCCAGTGACCACCCATAGGAGCCCCTGTGGTGGTGGGGGGTGGGGGGGGGGGGTGTCTACCTCCAGACTTCTCCCAGGCCCGTTCCCTGCCTCAGCAGCCTGCCCGACAGGCACCAGTGACAGGCCAACGGAGCCCCATGGGGTGGAAAAGAAAGAGTTGGACCACCAGGGGCACGGAGCGG
>JBAGJB010000158.1:470000-500000 GCA_037577475.1 Chaunax sp. Z400 | reverse complement strand
TGGAGGCTCCGACTGGGGCTTAGGTGTGTGGCTAGCCGGTATGGAGTGGCTGGAGGTGAGCTGGCTCCAGGGCAGGCTGCAGAGTGACGGAGGCGGAGGCTCCGACTGGGGCTGTGACTGACTGGGGCTTGAGTGCGGGCTAGCCTGTACTGAGTGGATGGAGGTCAGCCGGCTCCAGGGCAGGCTGCAGAGGAATGCAGGTGGAGGCTCCCACTGGGGCTTGAGTGCGGGCTAGCCTGTACTGAGTGGATGGAGGTCAGCCGGCTCCAGGGCAGGCTGCAGAGGAATGCAGGTGGAGGCTCCCACTGGGGCTTGAGTGCGGGCTAGCCTGTACTGAGTGGATGGAGGTCAGCCGGCTCCAGGGCAGGCTGCAGAGGGACGGAGGCGGAGGCTCCGACTGGGGCTGTGACTGACTGGGGCTCGAGTGCGGGCTAGCCTGTACTGAGTGGATGGAGGTCAGCCGGCTCCAGGGCAGGCTGCAGAGGGACGGAGGCGGAGGCTCCGACTGGGGCTGTGACTGACTGGGGCTCGAGTGCGGGCTAGCCTGTACTGAGTGGATGGAGGTCAGCCGGCTCCAGGGCAGGCTGCAGAGGGACGGAGGCGGAGGCTCCGACTGGGGCTGTGACTGACTGGGGCTCGAGTGCGGGCTAGCCTGTACTGAGTGGATGGAGGTCAGCCGGCTCCAGGGCAGGCTGCAGAGGAATGGAGGTGGAGGCTCCCACTGGGGCTTGAGTGCAGGCTAGCCTGTACTGAGTGGATGGAGGTCAGCCGGCTCCAGGGCAGGCTGCAGAGGGACGGAGGCGGAGGCTCCCCCTGGGGCTTTGACTGACTGGGGCTTGAGTGTGGGCTAGCCGGTATGGAGTGGCTGGGGGTCAGCCGGCTCCAGGGCAGGCTGCAGAGGGACGGAGGTGGAGGCTCCCCCTGGGGCTGTGACTGACTGGGGCTTGAAAGAATAAAGAAGAAAGAGAAAGGAAAAGGGAAGGGGGGGAAAAAAAAAAAAAAAAAAATAGAAATAAAATGATATGAATGCATGACATATATAATACCTAATAATTCGTCATTCATGTCATTATCTGTACGAATACTCATGTTTCAAACATTAACAGCCTTGTCGTTTGGTCTAAATGGGACTACCAGGGGCATAAAGCATGAGTTGGACTACCAGGGGCATAAAGCACGAGTTGGACTACCAGGGGCATAAAGCACGAGTTGGACTACCAGGGGCATGAAGCACGAGTTGGACTACCAGGGGCATGAAGCATGAGTTGGACTACCAGGGGCATGAAGCATGTGTTGGACTACCAGGGGCACGAAGCGGACATGCCCCCCTTTTCGTCCTCCAACAGGTGCTATACTGGGGCCCGTGCCGTACCGTTTTCAGGCGACGCAGATTTCGAGACACTTTTTTTTTGCGACAGACAGTGGTAAGACCTACACCTTGATCGGATCATCCAGTGAACCCGGAATCCTCCCACGAGCACTTGACATGTTGTTCAACAGCATCGACTCACTTCTGACTAGAAAATCGGTAAAACCTTCATTAACATTTTGTCTATTTGATCTCTTACAAATACTGTGCACTTTTGGAGTCGGGGGGGGGGGGCCATTTACTTCAAATGTTTTCAATCTTCATCAGGTGTTCAACCCAGACGGCACACCTGGGCTGTTGTTCAAGAAGGGGAAGGACCTTCTTTTGAAGAGGCAGAAGCCCAACAATCGACGGTCAGTACAGAAATGTTTGACTTTCTTAACTATTTATGGTGATAATAGTTCATTAAGATGAGGTGAATTTATAGTTCATGGAGCTGCTGTTAATAATGTCGCCTTTCTTTTGGTTTCTTAGGAACAAGGCTGACCCGGAGCCAGAACAGCAATACTGTTACAGTGTGTTCCTGAGGTACTATGAGGTCTACGGTGAATATATCTACGATCTCCTCCTGCCTCCAAATGATAAAAAGTAAGAGACAGGATGCAGAGTCAGTGTATGCATTCTGAATCACAATGCCTGTTTGAATCCAGGTTATCTGTGGTACTGGTACCCTCAGTGTGTTTGGATTTGTTGAAATCCAACATTTTTCATCAGAGCTTTGACTGCTTGTCTTACTAAAGCCACACATTGTCTTTTCATAAACTAGTTTCAGGGAAACTGTGGGTCTCCTCGAAGATCGTCGTAAACACAAAGCCGTCCCTCTATGCACACAAGAAGAAGTCTTTTCTGCGAAGGATGCTAGTCAGGTGTTTAAGAGAGGTGAGTGGTGATAATAACTATGTTGTTCTGAATACAACAGTATTATATTTTGTCATTGTGTTCCCCTTTATGCAGACTGAATCTATAGTTTTGCAAAGTTTGAAACATTTTAAAATGTATCTTTATTCTTAGTTTTTTTTTGATGATGCTCTTCTCTGTCTCCAGGACAAAACTATAGGACAGATGCCCATAGAGTCGAACCAAAATTCAAACAGTCCCACGCTGTGGTCACTCTGAAGCTGGTCTCTGCACCTATAGACGCTGATGGGAATCTCCTTCCACAGGTGACGTTCACCTCTAGTGTTACATATTAAGAGACATTGTTCATTCTTTATAGTGACATGTTTATTCAAAGAATGACGGTTCTTGAATTTCACAAAGGATTCCTGTGGGTTTTGAGTGATACTAACAGTGTGATATTTTATTTTTGCAGCGCGATAATAAGGTGAATGTCAGCCAGCTCTGTATGGTTGACCTGGAAGGTGCTGTGGCCACCTTAAAACAGGATGAACCAGGTCAGTGGGTTACTTTCTCTCTTAGGTCAACCATTTCTGTGATCAGCTGTCAGTTTGTTCAGAAGCCAATCGTCTCTACTAATGTCTCATTTACAGAGTGTAAGAACGAGGACCAGGAGAAACTGTGGGACTATATTACAGCCATGCGTGAGAGCCAGAGGACCGGAAACAAGATGGTTGGTATTTTACAATCTGTTCATCATATTTAGCTGTTCTTCTGTTTTATTTGTGTGTATTTTAATATTGTAAATATTCTTTTTCATCATTACTAATATTCCAGTAGACACAATTTCACAGTCTTTATTTTCTTCCAGACTTTTCCACTAATTAAAAAAACCCTGATGAAGCTGTTCGACAGCCACTTTGATGGAGAAGGAAATGTTGGGCTGATTGCATGTGTAAGCCCAAACATTGATCAACACATTGTAACGAAGGTAGGCCATGTATTTTGCTGTAATTTCATATCTTGTCTCTAATCTCATTGCTTTCCCTCTGACACACCTGAGCTATCATCATAACTAATCTCTGAAAACGATGAAAGGCTGACAAGACGGTTCAGTCCACTGTCACTGGTTCTGTCCACCACATATATGGATTTACTTCAGATTACTGTTGACACTTTGACAGTCAGTTAAAAAGCTGACTTTCAAATCATCAGCATTTGATTTGGATCCCTTCTGTGGCTTTAAGGTCATGAGGAAGTGTATTTCTTATAGTTCTCCTGTGTATGTGTTGCAGTGGCTGATGACGTTCGCAGAGGATGACTACGAGGTGACAGTGGTATAGCCTGCTGAAGAACCGATGGCCAACCCTGGAGAGATAGGAAAGGAGTGGTGGTCAGTTTAGCACCTTTCTTCACCCGAGTGTCCAGAACATATGGTCGTAGGTCTGATGACACAACTAGAAAGTCCCACGTGAGCGTTGAAGTCCCCCAGAAGAACTACGGAGTCCCCAGTAGGGGCACCCTGCAACACCCCATCCAAGGACTCCCAAGAAGGCTGGGGAAAACCTCAACGTACAGGCACCGAGCCGGGGGTCTACGAGTAGACCCACACCTGCTCAACGCCTCTCACCATGTGCAACTCAAGCTTGGATTAGAGTACAACCCCTCTCGGGGAGCTTGGCTCCAGAGCCCGTGCCATGTGTTGAGATGAGCCCGACTATATCCAGCAGCTAGTCTAGCCGGTATCTCTCAACCTCATGCACCAACTCGGGTTCTTTCTCCGCCCGAGAGGTGATATTCCATGTTCCCAAAGCCAGTTTTGGCAGCGGGGGATCGGTGCGGCAGGGCCTCCGCGCTTGTCTGCCAACCCATCCACATCGCACCGGACCGCTTTTAGTCACCTAGGACCAATATGCCGTGGGAGACCCTATCAGGGGCAAATTGCCCACGGACAACACAGCTTCCTAGGACAATTCGGGCTCTCAAATCCCACCACCACGATAATTATATAGACAAAAAAATAAAAATATAAAAATATATAAATATTCTTTATAATTCATTTCATTTAATTCATTATTTTTAGAGTAATAAAGTCAAATTAATTTTTCCAAACATTTCCATTTTCAGTTGCTATAGCTGTTCTAGCTTTATAGTGCAAAGTGACCTGAAGTTGCAGCTACGTTTTTAGAGTGTAAGCCTACGCGCCGTACTGCAGCTCAGGTACAAGCAGGAAGAGTAGGTAATTAAGGTAATTAAGCTAATTATTGGAAATTGAACAACTCTCTTCTTAAACATGAGGAAGTCAAAATAAAAATTGCACAGATAGTTACAAAGCTATGTATGGTGATATGATATAGGCTTCACCAGAATGAGAAGGTTGTAATAGGGCAGGAACATCAAGTCCCGGGTCTGAAATCACAGGTTGGGAACAACGGGTCTGATGTTGCAGGTCTGAGACTGCATCTCTTTTTCTTTTCAGGGGCCCAAAATAGATCAGTTCTTCCTCCATTTGGAGTTAAAGAGCTAAAATCACTTCACATAGCCATGATTTCTGATGACATATTATCCACTTTTTGCTTTTTTGGTTTTTGAGGGAGCCGGTCCGCGGTTGCGGGTCAGAAATCCCGGGTTCAAATTCCGAAATCCCGGGTCCAAAGTCCCAGGTGTGAAATGCCTAGTGAACCTCACTATAGCAGAGCTTTGTCCAGACTTTGTTTCTTCCCTCTGCAGGCCTGACATTTGAATCAGCTTTGTTTGTCATTACCAAAGACTGACTGTTTCATTCAAGATTTATTTGCTTTAAAATATTGAATCATCACAAGGGAGTTCTCCTTGAAGCCATACGGACAATACAGCTTCCTAGGACAATTCGGGCTCTCAAACCCATCTACCACGATAAGTATATAGACAAAAAAAATTTAATTTTTCCAAACATTTCCATTTTCAGTTGCTATAGCTGGTCTAGCTTTATGGTACGAGCAGGAAGAGAGAGAGGAAAAAACCAGTCAGGAGTCACAGTTTATATGGATACCAGCACACATAGGGATAGAGGCGAACGAATTAGCAGACAAATATGCAAAAGATGCAACAAAAAATAGATATAAATATGGAAGTAACCTATAGTAGGTCACAAGTCAAAAGCATAATCATATTAAAAATGAAAAAGAAATGGCAGGAGCGATGGAATAGTAAAACTAAAGGTAGGCACTATTATAATATTCAAAAGAAAATAGTTGAAATGAGAGAAACTTGTAGATTCAAAAACGAAGAAGACATAATCTCAAGGATGAGATTTGGACACACGGGGCTGAACGGCACACAAAAAATCCTGTGCAGACATCAGTCAGGCAGGTGTGAGAGCTGTATCACACAGGAAACAGTCCAACATGTCATCACGCATTGTCCGAAATACCAAGGCAAATACTTAAAGGCAAATTGGAAAAAGAGAAAATAAACCTGGAATTAAGAGGGCTGTTAAATCTTAACTCAGGACATGTTGGTTATAGGGCACTGTTCTCATTCCTAAGAAAAACCGGACCATATAGGAAAATGTAGTATAGGTAATATCGATCCAGACTCCAGATCAGAAGGTGGCGGTAATGCACACCAAACTTTGCTCGCCAACTGCCATAAAACAACAGAAGAAGAACCTTAGCTAACCTTGAGCAATATTCTGATGAGACAAGAGAAATGCAGGATTTAGGTGTTACTGCTTATAGTGTTTGTCAGGATTACTGTGTTGACTGAAGTTACAAAATGAGTTTGTGTTTACAAAAATAAGCATTGCTTCACCTTAACTTAAAAAAGGGAATGGTTTACATGTTAAAATGTTAATGTGTAAGATGTGTATATTTTATGGCTAATGCAGAAGTTTTATATTGAATTAAAATTCAATATAGTTGACAGCTGGAAATTGCAATTGCTATCTATATTTTTTTTAAATATTCTTCATCATAATATAATTTATATTATATTGACTGTAATAGTTGTATAACTTAATGTATACAAAAGAAAGGGACCGAGGAGCAGAGCAGCTTCCAGGTGGAACCTTTGCCAATGGAGCAGTTTTTACTTCCGGGTTGCCTTAAGGTTCTTCCCAAACGGGAATGTCGTTCTTCCCAAACGGGAATGTCGTTGTTCAAATGGGAATGCCGTTCTTCCCAAACGGGAATGCCGTTCTTCCCAAACGGGAATGCCGTTCGTCCCAAACGGGAATGTCGTTGTTCAAATGGGAATGCCGTTCTTCCCAAACGGGAACTTCGTTGTTCAAATGGGAATGCCGTTCTTCCCAAACGGGAATGTCGTTCTTCCCAAACGGGAATGTCGTTGTTCAAACGGGAATGTCGTTGTTCAAATGGGAATGCCGTTGTTCTCAAACGGGAATGTCGTTGTTCAAACGGGAATGTCGTCCTTCCCAAACGGGAATGTCGTTCTTCCCAAACAGGAATGTCGTTTTTCAAACGGGAATGTCGTTCTTCCCAAACGGGAATGTCGTTGTTCAAACGGGAATGTCGTTGTTCAAATGGGAATGCCGTTGTTCTCAAACGGGAATGTCGTTGTTCAAACGGGAATGTCGTCGTTCAACCGGGAATGCCGTTGTTCAAACGGAAATGCCGTCGTCCTTCTTGTTGTTCAAACGGGAATGTCGTCGTCCTTGTTATTGTTCAAAGGGAATGTCGTCGTCCTTGTTATTGTTCAAAGGGAATGTTGTCGTCCTTGTTATTGTTCAAACGGGAATGTCGTTTTCTTTGTTATTGTTCAAACGGGAATTTCTTTGTCCTTGTTAATGTTCAAACGGGAATGACGTTGTCCTTGTTGTTCAAACGGGAATGCCGTCGTCCTTGTTGTTCAAACGGGAATGCTGTCGTCCTTGTTGTTGTTAAAACGGGAATGTCGTTCTTCCCAAACGGGAATGTCGTTGTTCAAACGGGAATGCCGTCATCCTTGTCGTTGTTCAAACGGGAATGTCGTTGTTCAAATGGGAATGCCGTCGTCCATGTTGTTGTTCAAACGGGAATGTCGTTGTTCAAACGGGAATGCCGTTGTTCTCAAACGGGAATGTCGTTTGTCGGAGAGGCGCCAAGATGGCTACCGAGTAGGGTCGAAAAGTCGAGTCCTGCAAAAAAAAGAAGTTTTGAATGGTGAAAAACAGATAGATTCCGTGTTTAAACAACTTTTGGGACAACTAGATTCGTTTCACTGAAGATTGACAGCAACTTGATGTCGAGTCGAGAAAAAAAGGACGTAAAAACGAGCGAGTACGTTAAATATGTTGATCTTCATCATTTGGTTTACGTTCAGTCTTACATATTAAGTTTATTCACCAAATAATGCTGCTGATTCCTTTAAGTGCAATGAATGCTCAGTATGTCACTTTCTATTTTTTTAGACTTCTGGTTGGTTTCCCAAAACTTAAAATAACGAGACGTGACAGTCGACATTCTGTCCCTTCAGTGATCATAAAGCTGTCTACATTTCTATTAGGTTATTTACGTCTGATACAGGTAATTAAGCTAATTATTTGAACTTGAACAACTCTCTTCTTAAACATGAGGAATTCAAAATAAAAATTGCGCAGATAGTTACAAAGCTATGTATGGTGATATGATATAGGCTTCACCAGAATGAGAAGGTTGCAATAGGGCAGGACCATCAAGTCCCGGGTCCGAAATCACAGGTCGGGAACAACGGGACTGATGTTGCAGGTCTGAGACTGCATCTCTTTTTCTTTTCAGTGGCCCAAAACAGATCAGTTCTTCCTCCATTTGGAGTTAAAGAGCTAAAATCACTTCATATAGCCATGATTTCCGATGACATATTATCCACTATTTGCTTTTTTGGTTTTTGAGGGGGCCGGTCCGCGGTTGCGGGTCCGAAATCCCAGGTCCAAAGACCCGGTACGAAATCCCGGGTCCAAAATCCCAGGTGTGAAATCCCTAGTGAACCTCACTATAGCAGAGCTTTGTCCAGACTTTGTTTCTTCCCTCTGCAGGCCTGACATTTGAATCAACTTTGTTTGTCATTACCAAAGACTGTTTCATTCAAGATTTATTTGCTTTAAACGTCTCCCCTGTGTTTGAAATCCTGAGGGTGAGGGAGGAAAAATGTTCAAGTATTGAATTATTATTTTGCACTTTTGTTTCAGAATTATGGCTCTCTGTGACGGTGCTATGATTTCAATCAAAGTTCATTCGGGTAAGTGTGAGCTGCTTGTGCTTGAGTCAGCGTTTTGCTCATGTTACCACTCAAGAGTCCAACATGAGAGGGAGGGGAAAAGTGTGTGGGGGGGGGGGGATGCAGGGAGGAAGAGGATGGGGGGGGAAAATGTTGAAGTATTGAATTATTATTTTGCACTTTTGTTTCAGAATTATGGCTCTCTGTGACGGTGCTATGATTTTCATGATTAAAACATCTGTGTACTGTGCCATGTTGAATTACATACATTTACAGACAAAATATTTTATTTAGTAGTTTTATTAATAGTTCTGTATTAAAAATGTGTTGACATGACTGGTGTTGAGGGGTAAAAGTGTTTTATGAGAGCAATAGTTAGTATTCTTCATAATTGTGAGTGAAATCTCTTGACCAGATGGAGCCTGGGCCCCATGTATCAAGGCTGAGTCTTTGGCAGCAGACTAGGACCCTTTGCTGTGAGTCCTGCCCCCTCTCATTGAAACGTTTCCACGTTTCCACGTTTTTTGCTTGAGAGAGATTCTAAGTATTGGGTACTCTTGGATTAGACTCTGAGAACAGAGCATTGTGCACACAAAGCATGCGGAGCCTTAAAAGGACAAGGGTTGAAAAACAGCAGACATTGACAAGACAATGTTACACAGGCTGAATGTCATTTATTGATCTTTAAAATGCCATGTTATCAACTTCGGAAGCTCTTGCCCCAAGTCATTAATTACACATTTGCTTTAGTCAATCTGATTGACTAAAGCAAATGCATTGACGATGATAAATATAACATTTGCGCAAAAAAAGTTTTAGCTCAGGGAGATGGGATCCTGACCCGCAATCCTGGAAAGCAGGTTCGAATCCCAGCTGTCTCGTTCTTTCAAAATGTAGCTTCTGTTTGACACAGCTGAGCTTCCAGAGTCTAAGGTTGATGGTTCAAATCCTGATGTTCAGATGAGTCTCTGCGTTTTGTCCTCTGAAGTTTGAAATGTCAGAAGTAGAACATGAACAATTGTTCTGTCCCGTCTAGAGGAAACCTGACCATAGCATAAAAATGTGACTCCTCTTTCCAAACTCCAAGGATGACCAGTGTCACAACAATCAAGTCCAAACAGGATTTATTTACATTTCTTTACAAAGATACAAGTTTCAAATGTTTACAGCAACTTCATTTAACAAAGTGAAGGACAGAAAATACATGAAACTTCACTTCAACATAAAAACAAGAGAAAATCAAAAAGGGTTTCCTTCCTGTTACAGCAATACAGAATATTTACAATATATACAAAAGAAACTTCACTACAACAATCATCTAATCACCAATTAGCACAAAGTGATGAGGCAGACAGGAAGAGGAGGAGTCACTGATGGGATCCACAGCTGTGTTAATGAGGCGCCATCAGTCTCCTGTCCAATCAGCAGCCTCCAGGTGTAACTCTGAAAGAACAGAACAAAGTGTCAGCATCAGGAGAACAAAAAAAACTAAATAGCAAATACAAGTAGACCAATTTTATGTCTTTTTGTCAGACTGAGAACATCTTGCATGATTGTTTGATATTTTTTGAACATTGAGCAACACTACAAACGCAGAAAAGCTAATTATCTGAGCAGTGAGACGTTTTTCTCCACGAGGGTCTGAGATGTGTTCACAGCAACAGGGAAAAACCGAACAACACATTTTACCTAAACTATGAGCCACTCTGCAAAAACAGGATCTCTGTTGCGTCACATGAACTCATTTGGAACACTTGGCAGCGTAATGGCGCACGCAGGAGGACAGGACGAGTCGGGGCAGCAGGAGCGGCAACAGTAGGATTGTCTGTTATCATTCTGTGGAATCGGGAAACACGTTTTTTAAAACCAAATCATTCACAGGTACAAAATCAGACCGTCAAAAAGCAGTCGATCCCGCACAACTCCTCTAACTGTGCGCCGTGTCACGCGTAAAACTCACTACACCAAGATATCAGACCCACAAAATGATTTTTCAGAGATAGAAAGGACCCACATAACGCCGAGATGAAGTGTGATTACCCCAGTCTCTCACCCTGTCCGCTTCACTGACAGTCGGAGAAAAGAAAACTTGCGTCTCTCCCCACGTGTGTCATGGTTTAATTGGCCAGAAAATAAATCTATTAATGCAACATAAGGAGAAGATTTTATTTTTCCACGGTTTCTTTTTAATGAAGGACAGACTGCAATGAAGACGAGCAAACAAATAAAACACCTGACTTATCAACTAAGAGCTTTATGCTGATATTTCTTTGTATTTAAAAGGTAGTTGAACATCAACAGATCAACATTGAACATATTTTTTATACACTTGTTTAGTTGATTAAAGAAAAACCAGAAATAAGAATAATCATAATAAATACTTACCCAACAAAAAAAGGTCATCATCACACAGCAGCCTGGTCAGGTTGAAAGAGGAGAAGAGGAGCCACAGGCAGCCTTTTTTTCCTTCTCCATTTAGTAGCTGTCCCTACTCTAGCAATCAGTCGGAATGAATCAATTGGAAGTTCACCAATTGAACATTTTCTGTATGTGTTTAGCTCCTTTTACAACCATTCCTTGGACATTATTCTCAAGTTACACACATTTAAAGTGTTAAAGATTTCATTTAGATTTTTGATGCTGAGTTAAAGTCTTGCAAACAAATCTTGTCTCCCCCGCAACATGACTGAAGGAGACTTGACTAATTGTATTAAAAAGTCAAACTTAAGAATCATGTAACTTCATCATTTAATATCGTCACGTTTAACAAGCTTCACTCTATATTGTAGAGCAAATAAATGGGCCTAACAAATGCATATTATTGAGGATTGTCATATTTAAAGTTGCAAGACCAGGTGAGATGCGTTCAGGTGTTTCTGCCTTGCAAGGAAAATGCAATGTTTTCACTAATACATTCAAAAAGCAGTAATGGATCCTTGTATCAACAATTAAAGTGAGCAAAAAACACAGCATGTAAAGATGAGGAAGAAAAGTTTGGACTTGGATGGATGGACACATACTATCCCTTTGGTGATACATTTTCTAGTAAGGAGCTTGAATGTTCCTGAGAGGCTCCTATGGTGTTTGTCCTTTGTATTTGTTCTTAAAATATTCCAAAACTGTATGTTTTATTAAAAAATAAATATCATTTTTACCCACGACAAACAGAAGCCTATTTATTCAACTGTTTTCTCAAACTTTAATAAGGAAGAAGGCTGTGATAATAATGTAATAATAATGTAATTATTTGCTTGAACTATGACCTTGCTCCCTGTCATTTGTGATAATTACGTGACTGCGTTGACATCTGATGTCTTTTAGCAAAAGGATGAGGCACCAGAGCCAATCACTATAATGTTATTCTATGGAACCATCCTCTAAGAACTCTAATTCATCTCAGGTTCCTTCAGTCAGAATGCTGGTTTACTTCCTAAATTCCTCAAAAGACTTTTGGTGCCCTGGGAAGCTTCCTTTGTTGGAAATGCATTAGTTTTTTTTATTTTTCAATTGTTTTATTTCTCACTTCAGATGGTGTCACCAAGAGCAGCAGGGCCACAGCCTCAAGACGGCCAAGGAGGACAACTGATTTTTTATAAACAGTATAGGTTCATATGTTCAATGCTAATGTTATCTTTCATGTGATTCATTTCTGAGTTGAAAGAAGTAAAGTTTCATGTTCAATTTTGTGAATAAATTTCAATTTATTGTTTTCTTTTAATTTAAGAATAATTGATGTTAGTGTCTGGAACATATGCCTCTCACTTTATCACAACAAGTGCAATTATTCTGCATATGTATTAGTAATGGTTGTGTTATACTGCAGGTACAAAGCCAAACTAATTTTGTTATTCAATAAGGACCAACACGATGTAGGCACACAGTCGGGCAACACACACACACAACACACACACAACACACACACACAACACACACACAACACACACACAACACACACAGCCCAAAGTGTGTGGGTTGTGTGTGTGTTGCCCATGTGTGACACTGTAGACCCACAGTTTCCTCTTTGACTGGCTTTGGGGTCGTGTGAGGCCACTGTGGGCATGTGTGGGCCTAGGTGGGGCGCTACAGTGGGAAAGCCCACAAAATGCCCAAAGTGGGGGCATTTTGTGGGCAGTAATATTGACAAGGTGGAAATAATTTATAAACCCAAATCAGCTGTCCATTGTTCATGCTGGCTCATTGGAAACTAAGTTAGACCTGAACTAAATGTCTCAGGAGTTAACAATCACTATAATGATCACTGAAACTCTCAGCTGCTGTGAGGCGACAGTGTAAACCACTACGTCACTGTACCGCCCCCTAATGTCCCAACACACCTGAATTCACCTCATATTTCCTTGTCATTTATTTATATTGGCCTACTGTCTCTATTAAGACTTTATGAACTGCTTTATGAACTATGACAGCGCAACAGGCCTCTCTCTCTCTCTCTCTCTCTCTCTCTCTCTCTCTCTCTCTCTCTCAACAATCATAATAAATACTTATTTACATGTCATATCAGATTGAGCTAAACTACTGCAAACAGAAAATGGGCACATTTAAAGACGTATTTTAGGAATCTTGCCTTGCAGTAAAGTCCTTACTCAGCATTTTCCAGGATTAAAGGATGAGAAATGACCTTTAGTCCATTTTGATGATTTAGATCTAGTTTAAATATCAACAAAACAATATTTATCGAAGCTTTCATCCTAAATAACTATTCCTATATTTCATAGTTTATGTTCCAAAGTCAGTCTGATCTCAGAAGGGGAAAATTGAAAATGTCGTAAGAGGGACAAATGATCTCAGATCAAACAGCTTTGGTTGTTACCATAGTAACGGACAGACTGGTTGTTACCATGGAAACTGACAGACTGGTTGTTACCATGGAAACGGACAGACTGGTTGTTACCATGGAAACGGACAGACTTTTAACGCTGAAAAGGAGGGACTAGTTGTTACCGTAGAAACGGACTGGTTGTTACCATGGAAACGGACGGACTAGTTGTCACCGTGGAAACGGACTGGTTGTTACCATAGAAACGGACAGAATGGTTGTTACCATGGAAACGGACGGACTGGTTGTTACCATAGAAACGGACGGAATGATTGTTACCATGGAAACGGACGGACTGTTAACGCCGAAACGAAGGGATCAATTGTTACCGTAGGAACGGACTGGTTGTTACCATAGAAACGGACAGGCTGGTAGTTACCATAGTAACGGACAGACTGGTTGTTACCATGGAAACGGAGAGACTGGTTGTTACCATGGAAACGGACAGACTGTTAACGGTGAAAAGGAGGGACTAGTTGTTACCGTAGAAACGGACTGGTTGTTACCATGGAAACGGACAGACTAGTTGTCGCCGTGGAAACGGACTGGTTGTTACCATAGAAACTGACGGACTGGCTGTTACCATGGAAATGGACAGACTGGTTGTTACCATAGTAACGGATGGACTGGTTGTTACCATGGAAACGGACAGACTGTTAACGCCGAAACGAAGGGACTAGTTGTTACCGTAGAAACGGACTGGTTGTTACCATGGAAAAGGACAGACTGGTTGTTACCATGGAAACGGACAAAGTGGTTGTTACCATAGAAACTGACAGACTGGTTGTTACCATGGAAACGGACAGACTGGTTGTTACCATGGAAACAGACAGACTTTTAACGCTGAAAAGGAGGGACTAGTTGTTACCGTAGAAACGGACTGGTTGTTACCATGGAAACGGACGGACTAGTTGTCACCGTGGAAACGGACTGGTTGTTACCATAGAAACGGATAGATTGGTTGTTACCATGGAAACGGACAGACTGTTAACGCTGAAACGAAGGGACTAGTTGTTACCGTAGAAACGGACGGACTAGTTGTCACCGTGGAAACGGACGGACTAGTTGTCACCGTGGAAACGGACTGGTTGTTACCATAGAAACGGACAGACTGGTTGTTTCCATAGAAACGGACAACGGACAGACTATTTGTTACCAGAGTAACGGACGGACTGGCTGTTACCATGGAAACGGACAGACTGGTTGTTACCATGGAAACGAACAGAGTGGTTGTTACCGTAGAAACGGAGAGACTGGTTGTTACCATGGAAACGGACAGAGTGGTTGTTACCATGGAAACGGACTGGTTGTTACCATGGAAACGGACAGAGTGGTCGTTACCATAGAAACAGAGAGAATGGTTGTTACCATAGAAACGGACAGACGGGCTGTTACCATAGAAACGGACAGACGGGTTGTTACCCTAGAAACGGACAAACTAGTTGTTACCATGGAAACGGACAACGGACAGACGGGTTGTTACCATAGAAACGGACAGACCGGTTGTTACCCTAGAAATGGACAAACTGGTTGTTACCATGGAAACGGACAGACTGGTTGTTACTATAGAAACGGACAGACGGGCTGTTACCATAGAAACGGACAGATGGGTTGTTACCCCAGAAACGGACAAACTAGTTGTTACCATGGAAACGGACAATAGACAGACAGGTTGTTACCATAGAAACGGACAAACTAGTTGTTACCATGGAAACGGACAACGGACAGACTGGTTGTTACCATAGAAACGGACAGAATGGTTGTTAGAATGGAAACGGACGGACTAGATGTGTTGTACAGTTTAATGTCAGTAGGAACGAACGATTCAAGGCGTCTCTCAGTGGTTCATCATCAGTCTATCACTGAATTTGCTTCTGCAGCTGTTTACAGACTGAAACAGAGGATGAGAGGAATTGTCCATGAAGTCCAGGAGTTTGGACAGGATCCTCCTCTCAACGGCATCTTTCAGGGGGACCAGGCTGACCTCTTGGTCTGACCCTGCCTTCTTAAGAAGTGTATCGATCCTACGGGCAACAGCAGATTTCACACTGTTTCCCCAGCACACTACAGCGTAAAACAGAGCACTGGCTACCGCTGACTGATAAAAAATGTTCAGATATTAAGGGAAACACTGAACGACCTGAGCTTCCTAAGAGAGTAAAGTCGGTTCAGGCCCTTCTTGTAAGTGTGGTGTGTTTATGGTCCAGGTACAGTCCCAGGTATTTGTAGGACTGAACCATGTCGATGTCCATCCACCCCGGATTGAGACAGGAGTAAGAGGTGACTTCCACTTTCTGAAGTCAACCACCAGCTCCTTTGTTTTCTCAATGTTCAGTAACAGGTGGTTATTTTCACACCAATCTACAAAAGCTCCAAAGACACTCCCCTACTCTCCCTCCTCTCCCCCTGTCAGACATCCCACTATAACCCTGTCATCAGAGTACTTCTGTAGATGGCGTGATGGCAACACTCTACCAATGCTTTAGGAACCATTTCATTTTTTACACATACTCAGACATGACAGATCCTCAAGATCCTCAGATCAACAAGATCAGATCCTGATGTTCTCAAAGTGTTTCTCCTCAAAAGAGCTTCAGGTAGAGCTCAGAAGGATAAGCTGCAGACACTTAGTGTTATGAGTTTATGGATTCAAAGCTCAGTTCCCACATTTAGAGGTTTTTTTCAGTGCAGTGTGGATAATAAATAGAACTTCCGACCACGTTCTATAGAGCTGGAGGTATAGCTCAGTGAGATGAGCTACTGGCGTTAGATCAGCAGCTTTAGGATCAAATCCCTGCACTTAGAAGGTGTCTTTTAAGTGTTTTTGCCTCAGCATTGACGATGATAAATATAACATTTGCAGGGATGGGATCCTGACCCGCAATCCTGGAAAGCAGGTTCGAATACCAGCTGTCTCGTTCTTTCAAAATGTAGCTTCTGTTTGACACAGCTGAGCTTCCAGAGTCTGAGGTTGACAGTTCAAATCCTGATGTTCAGATGAAGCTCCATGTTTTGTCCTCTGAAGTTTGAAATGTCAGAAGTAGAACAGGAACAATTGTTCTGTCCCATCTAGAGGAAACCTGACCATAGCATAAAAATGTGACTCCTCTTTCCAAACTCCAAGGATGACCAGTGTCACAACAATCAAGTCCAAACAGGATTTATTTACATTTCTTTACAAAGATACAAGTTTCAAATGTCTACAGCAACTTCATTTAACAAAGTGAAGGACAGAAAATACATGAAACTTCACTTCAACATAAAAACAAGCACAAAAAGGTTTCCTTACTGTACAGTAATACAGAATATTTACAATATATACAAAAGAAACTTCACTACAACAATCATCTAATCACCAATTAGCACAAAGTGATGATGCAGACAGGAAGAGGAGGAGTCACTGATGGGATCCACAGCTGTGTTAATGAGGCGCCATCAGTCTCCTGTCCAATCAGCAGCCTCCAGGTGTAACTCTGAAAGAACAGAACAAAGTGTCAGCATCAGGAGAACAAAAAAAACTAAATAGCAAATACAAGTAGACCAATTTTATCTGTCTTTTTGTCAGACGCATGGTTTTGTTTGATGATTATTAAACAAAGACTGAACACTACAAACGCAGAAAAGCTAATTATCTGAGCAGTGAGACGTTTTTCTCCACGAGGGTCTGAGATGTGTTCACAGCAACAGGGAAAAACCGAACAACACATTTTACCTAAACTATGAGCCACTCTGCAAAAACAGGATCTCTGTTGCGTCACATGAACTCATTTGGAACACTTGGCAGCGTAATGGCGCACGCAGGAGGACAGGACGAGTCGGGGCAGCAGGAGCGGCAACAGTAGGATTTTCTGTTACTTTTCATTCTGTGGAATCGGGAAACACGTCTTTTAAACCCAAATCATTCACAAGTACAAAATCAAGCCCGTCAAAAAGCAGTCGATCCCGCACAACTCCTCCAAGTGTGCGCCGTGTCACGCGTAAAACTCACTACACCAAGATATCAGACCCACAAAATGATTTTTCAGAGATAGAAAGGACCCACATAACGCCGAGATGAAGTGTGATTACCCCAGTCTCAGACTGTCCGCTTCACTGACAGTAGGAGAAAGGAAAACTTGCGTCTCTCCCCACGTGTGTCATGGTTTAATTGGCCAGAAAATAAATCTATTAATGCAACATAAGGAGAAGATTTTATTTTAACACGTTTTCTTTTTAATGAAGGACAGACTGCAATGAAGACGAGCAAACAAATAAAACACCTGACTTATCAACTAAGAGCTTTATGCTGATATTTCTTTGTATTTAAAAGGTAGTTGAACATCAACAGATCAGCATTGAACATATTTTTTATACACTTGTTTAGTTGATTAAAGAAAAACCAGAAATAAGAACAATCATAATAAATACTTACCCAACAAAAAAAGGTCATCATCACACAGCAGCCTGGTCAGGTTGAAAGAGGAGAAGAGGAGCCACAGGTGCCTTTTTAAAGGCTTTGCCATCAGTCTCCTGTCCAATCAGCAGCCTCCACCTGCAACTCCTAAAGAGCACAGAACAACGTGACAGCGCCTCCCCCATTCAGGGAGACAGAACAACACATAAAATTAGCAAATACAAATTATGACTCGGAGTCAGAATATTTGGTGGTCAAATTACCACAAGTGACTTTTGGATGTATGACTTTCAGTTTTTCTTGAGGACAGAATGCTTCAAAAATCAAAGATTTGATGTCATGTCTTTAAACTCTCCAAGCAGACCTCTGTCATGTTGAGCTATTTATTTAGCAAACTTTTGATGTTGATATTCAGAGCCTTTGAACCTTCATCTTGTTGTCAGATTTTCTGAAAGTCACTTGAAGATTGAAACCAAATCCATCCAAAAACCGGAGATATTTGATCCCAGACACTTTTTTCCCCTTTAGATGTCTGATTTTAAAACTTACAGATGTGCCACAAGATCAGACCAACAATGCCACACTTTCCAAGCAACACAAGATAAGAGATGGACCAGCTCTATGAAATTATATACAGGAGGTAGAAATATATACAATCAGTACAACGCAGTGCACTGGAGCAAACATGATGCATGACCATGACAGTGATGTGTTGTACAGTTTAATGTCAGTAGGAAGGAATGATTCAAGGCGTCTCTCAGTGGTTCATCATCAGTCTATCACTGAATGTGCTTCTGCAGCTGTTTACAGACTGAAACAGAGGATGAGAGGAATTGTCCATGAAGTCCAGGAGTTTGGACAGGATCCTCCTCTCAACGGCATCTTTCAGGGGGACCAGGCTGACCTCTTGGACTGACCCTGCCTTTTTAAGAAGTGTATCGATCCTACGGGCATCAACAGATTTCACACTGTTTCCCCAGCACACTACAGCGTAAAACAGAGCACTGGCTACCGCTACCGTGAACAAAACCCTGAGATGATAGTAAAATTAGACACTTAGATCATATGATGAGCTAAAATGTAACCTGATAGGACAGAGGTCTGACTGATTCCATTCAGACTTATTGTTGGTAGCTTCATGTTCACATTTGTAATTCTCAGTTTTATTGACTAAAATGTTACAATTATGCTGTTAAAGAAACTTTGACACTTGACATTAACTCCATTCTAAAATATAATTTTTCCTCAATGCTTCACACTGCTATAGTCCCAGGATGATTCAGAAAAAAAATCAATTGGCTTTTCATCATCTGACCACCAGGATGAGCAGAGAGCCATGAAGCTGGACTTTAATCCCATTAGAGCAGAAGACGTCAATGACAGAGACCCACACAGCAAAGCAAGAGTCAGAAGAAGTCTTGCAGATTCGCTTGTCATAACTCATCCCACCGGGATGGTAGACGAAGATTGAAATTAGCATGATTTGGAAGATCAAGAGCTCATTTCAGAGTCCAGAGGTAAATCCAGTGTTGGCACCTCATCACCAGGGTGACGTCTCCCCTGTGTTTGAAATCCTGAGGGTGAGGGAGGAAAAATGTTCAAGTATTGAATTATTATTTTGCACTTTTGTTTCAGAATTATGGCTCTCTGTGACGGTGCTATGATTTCAATCAAAGTTCATTCGGGTAAGTGTGAGCTGCTTGTGCTTGAGTCAGCGTTTTGCTCATGTTACCACTCAAGAGTCCAACATGAGAGGGAGGGGAAAAGTGGGGGGGGAGATGCAGGGAGGAAGAGGATGAGGGGGGAAAATGTTGAAGTATTGAATTATTATTTTGCACTTTTGTTTCAGAATTATGGCTCTCTGTGACGGTGCTATGATTTTCATAATTAAAACATCTGTGTACTGTGCCATGTTGAATTACATACATTTACAGACAAAATATTTTATTTAGTAGTTTTATTAATAGTTCTGTATTAAAAATGTGTTGAATGACTGGTGTTGAGGGGTAAAAGTGTTTTATGAGAGCAATAGTTAGTATTCTTCATAATTGTGAGTGAAATCTCTTGACCAGATGGAGCCTGGGCCCCATGTATCAAGGCTGAGTCTTTGGCAGCAGACTAGGACCCTTTGCTGTGAGTCCTGCCCCCTCTCATTGCCACGTTTCCACGTTTCCACGTTTTTTGCTTGAGAGAGATTCTAAGTATTGGGTACTCTTGGATTAGACTCTGAGAACAGAGCATTGTGCACACAAAGCATGCGGAGCCTTAAAAGGACTAGGGTTGAAAAACAGCAGACATTTACAGGACAATGTTACACAGGCTGAATGTCATTTATTGATCTTTAAAATGCCATGTTATCAACTTCGGAAGCTCTTGCCCCAAGTCATTAATTACACATTTGCTTTAGTCAATCTGATTATATCTGACAATATAATTAGTCCTCCACATCGGGATGCAAGCAGCAGCAAAGGTAATTCTTGACTCTGGAGATCCTCTTCAGCAATTTCCTGAGGCCTCCAGACGAGGCTGAGACGTCAGGAGTGACGTCTGTTGGTTTAGCTCCTTCAGAAGATCTGGCAGTTAAATCTTCATCATTGAAGCATTGAGGTAGTCCTCCACCAGATAAACAGACTTCAGAATTGTCTTGATCTGAGATGGGAGGTATTTCTCCATTAGAAGGACAGACATCTGGATCGTTTTCATCTGGGACTGTCGGTATTTTTCCGTCAGACTTTTTGACTCGACGAAAGAATCTCTGAATCCTCTGCAGCAATTTCCTGAGGCCACCAGACGAGGCTGAGACAGCAGGAGTGACGTCTGTTGGTTTAGCTCCTTCAGAAGATCTGGCAGTAGTTAAATCTTCATCATTGAAGCATTGATGTAGTCCTCCACCAGATAAGCAGACTTCTGGGTTGTTTTTATCTGGGACGGTAGGTATGTTTACGTCAGACTTCCTGACTCTACAAAAGAATCTGTGAATCCTTTGCAGCAATTTTCTGGGGCCAGAGGACTTTTGGTCTGGTGGGCAACCTGAGGAGCCCTTCACTGTGTCTGTTGAAAACACTGGGCACTCATTCATGATAGCTTGGGAGGCTTCCAGACTGGAATAAGTATGACAATCAGTTAGTCAACCAATGAATCAATCGATAAAACCATTAATCCATTCAACAATATGTGGTGTCCACTAGCAGACACACAGTCACTTACTAATCATTGGTCTCAAAGCGATTGATCAGGTGGTCCATTGTGATGAATGGATGCTGCAGAGCTTGACAGGGAGAGATTCTCTGATTCTCGTCGAAATGCATCATCTGTTTCAGTAGGTCTGCAAAAGCAATCCTGTCCTCACGTTCTTCAATGGCCATCAGTTCCTCAGGTTCAGCATCACTGTCTCTTGAATTCACCTGGAAACAGATACAGATAAATGAATCCAGTCCCTTCCTTTCAGACAGGTAATTATTAACTAGTGCTGTTTCAAACGGATACAACAGAAAGTGCTTACATGAACCAGGTCCTCAGATTCAGCATCACTGTCTCTTGAATTCACCTGGAAACAGATACAGATAAATTAATCCAGTCCCTTCCTCTCAGACAGGTAATTATTAACTAGTGCTGTTTCAAACGGATACAACAGAAAGTGCTTACATGAACCAGGTCCTCAGATTCAGCATCAGTTTCTGTTGAATTATCCTGGAAACAGATACAGATAAATTAATCTGGTCCCTTCCTTTCAGAGACAGGTAATTATTAACAAGTGCTGTTTCAAACGGATACAACAGAAAGTGCTTACATGAACCAGGTCCTCAGATTGAGCATCACTGTCTCTTGAATTCACCTGGAAACAGATACAGATAAATTAGTCCAGCCCCTTCCTTTCAGAGACAGGTAATTATTAACTAGTGCTGTTTCAAACGGATACAACAGAAAGTGCTTACATGAACCATGTCTTCCAGACAGCTGGGCTGTTCAGTGGAGTTATTCTCTGACGTTTGGGAAATAGTTTCCACTTGGCTGTGTACACTTTCACTTTCCTCACTTTCACTTTCCTCACTTTCATATTCCCGTACCCATTCCTCACTTTCACTTTCCTCACGTAGGCCTAGTTTATAGTCAATATCAAAAATATCAGCGCGAACAACTTCTTCCATGAAGAGGAAGGCTAGGACGCAGCCGACTTTCGACATATCAGTGGTCGTATAGACGGGCCTACGGACGTGCTCATCGATGCGCCTACGGACGTACTCATCGTCGACCGAAGGCTTGGCCTCATCCACGACCTCATCCACAGCCTCATCCACAGCCTCATCCACAGCCTCATCCACGACCTTATCCACGACCTCATCCACGACCTCATCCACAGCCTCATCCACAGCCTCGTCCACAGCCTCATCCACGGCCTCATCCACAGCCTCATCCACAGCCTCATCTAAGTCCTTCTTATCTTTAGAGGCCGAGCCAAAGTCTATTAATTTTACCCTGTGGGGCTGGTTCTGCTTGTCGACAAACATGATATTTCCCTCATGGATGTCATAATGTCGGATATTTATAGCCTTGCGTTCACCCAAAGCCAGGAACAGCTGCAGGAACAAACAAGACAGGACAAGTTTGGGATTCAGTTTTCCATTTGCTGATGTTTAGGATTAGGGTTAGAGTTTGAGTCTTCATTGATGAGCAGCAGATACAGTACATAGAGCAATACATTGGTTCCATATTAAAATGACACAAACCTGCTTTGCAATAGGTCTAATAGAACGCAGAGTCAATTTCCCGTGGTCGTATATGTCATTGAGGATGCTCGTGTCCAGCATCTCAAATACGAGACAGGTCCGTTCACGGTACTCACACAGGTCTAAGAACTTGATTATGTAATTGCTGTCTGGATTCCTGGCATTAATCTCTTTCATGGTGGCCAACTGGGCGGGAAAGAGAGAGATGACACATTACTTAGTACAAACTGTGGTTAAGTATACAAAATCAAATAAAAGGAATGTACTGTGTCATAAGAATCAGATGGAGTCCAAAAATCTACCTCTGACCCTGGGGGCATCATATTGTCATTATTCAATTTGGGGATCTTCACTGCCACTTCCTCTTTTGTTGTGTTGTTTTGACACTTGACCACATAATTAAAGAAGCCTTCACCAAGCTTCTTCAGGACAGTGTAGCTAGAAGAGCTGCCGTGCAATATAATTCTACCTTCCTGGTCCCAATATGTCGATAAAACTGAGGAAAAAAGTCAACATGGAGATGAAAAATGTGAAGTCTGCGTGTTCAGTCTGTGTTCAGTCTGTGTGTTCAGTCTGTGTTCAGTCTGTGTTCAGTCTGTGTGTTCAGTCTGTGTGTTCAGTCTGTGTTCAGTCTGTGTGTTCAGTCTGTGTTCAGTCTGTGTTCAGTCTGTGTTCAGTCTGTGTTCAGTCTGTGTGTTCAGTCTGTGTTCAGTCTGTGTTCAGTCTGTGTTCAGTCTGTGTGTTCAGTCTGTGTTCAGTCTGTGTTCAGTCTGTGTGTTCAGTCTGTGTTCAGTCTGTGTGTTCAGTCTGTGTTCAGTCTGTGTGTTCAGTCTGTGTTCAGTCTGTGTTCAGTCTGTGTTCAGTCTGTGTGTTCAGTCTGTGTTCAGTCTGTGTTCAGTCTGTGTGTTCAGTCTGTGTTCAGTCTGTGTTCAGTCTGTGTTCAGTCTGTGTTCAGTCTGTGTGTTCAGTCTGTGTTCAGTCTGTGTTCAGTCTGTGTGTTCAGGCTGTGTTCAGTCTGTGTTCAGGCTGTGTTCAGTCTGTGTGTTCAGTCTGTGTTCAGTCTGTGTTCAGTCTGTGTTCAGTCTGTGTGTTCAGTCTGTGTTCAGTCTGTGTGTTCAGTCTGTGTTCAGTCTGTGTGTTCAGTCTGTGTTCAGTCTGTGTTCAGTCTGTGTTCAGTCTGTGTGTTCAGTCTGTGTTCAGTCTGTGCTCAGTCTGTGTTCAGTCTGTGTGTTCAGTCTGTGTGTTCAGTCTGTGTTCAGTCTGTGTGTTCAGTCTGTGTTCAGTCTGTGTTCAGTCTGTGTTCAGTCTGTGTGTTCAGTCTGTGTGTTCAGTCTGTGTTCAGTCTGTGTTCAGTCTGTGTTCAGTCTGTGTGTTCAGTCTGTGTGTTCAGTCTGTGTGTTCAGTCTGTGTTCAGTCTGTGTTCAGTCTGTGTGTTCAGTCTGTGTTCAGTCTGTGTTCAGTCTGTGTTCAGTCTGTGTCTTCAGTCTGTGTGTTCAGTCTGTGGTCAGTCTGTGTTCAGTCTGTGTTCAGTCTGTTTGTTCAGTCTGTGTTCAGTCTGTGTTCATTCTGTGTTCAGTCTGTGTGTTCAGTCTGTGTTCAGTCTGTGTCTTCAGTCTGTGTGTTCAGTCTGTGTTCAGTCTGTGTTCAGTCTGTTTGTTCAGTCTGTGTTCAGTCTGTGTTCAGTCTGTGTTCAGTCTGTTTGTTCAGTCTGTGTTCAGTCTGTTTGTTCAGTCTGTGTTCAGTCTGTGTTCAGTCTGTGTGTTCAGTCTGTGTTCAGTCTGTGTTCAGTCTGTGTGTTCAGTCTGTGTTCAGTCTGTGTGTTCAGTCTGTGTTCAGTCTGTGTTCAGTCTGTGTTCAGTCTGTGTGTTCAGTCTGTGTTCAGTCTGTTTGTTCAGTCTGTGTTCAGTCTGTTTGTTCAGTCTGTGTTCAGTCTGTGTTCAGTCTGTGTGTTCAGTCTGTGTTCAGTCTGTTTGTTCAGTCTGTGTTCAGTCTGTTTGTTCAGTCTGTGTTCAGTCTGTGTTCAGTCTGTGTGTTCAGTCTGTGTTCAGTCTGTGTTCAGTCTGTGTGTTCAGTCTGTGTGTTCAGTCTGTGTGTTCAGTCTGTGTTCAGTCTGTGTTCAGTCTGTGTTCAGTCTGTGTGTTCAGTCTGTGTGTTCAGTCTGTGTTCAGTCTGTGTGTTCAGTCTGTGTTCAGTCAGTGTTCAGTCTGTGTTCAGTCTGTGTGTTCAGTCTGTGTTCAGTCTGTGTTCAGTCTGTGTTCAGTCTGTGTGTTCAGTCTGTGTGTTCAGTCTGTGTGTTCAGTCTGTGTTCAGTCTGTGTTCGGTCTGTGTTCAGTCTCTGTTCAGTCTGTCAGGCTCATTGAATCAACACAAGATTAACTAAAACATAAACATGAATAATGTCCTTGTGTTTCAGTGTTAACGTGTCATTTTAAGACCACAGGAACAAGAATGTATTAAATACTGATGATATTCTGAACTTTTCCATTCACTTACATAAGTGGATTTAAAAAGAGATTTAAAATGGTTGCAATAAAATGACCAACACTGTTTTTGAGTAACTTCTACATTTTAAACAATGTTTCCAATATTTTCCAAAATGTCATTATTGGCTGCAGAGAGTAGCCTGTAGCGCTGACATATGTAGCGAGAACAGGCCTATAGCCTGTTTAATTAAAACAAGCAACCATGGGATCTCCCATTTTTTCCAGGGTGAGATAAATGGTCTCACTGCAATAAATATATCAAGAGACCTGCCTATGAACCCAACGTCTGCACACAAACTCTCCACAACTAAGGTCAAAAGTATTAATCGCTCAGATTATATATTTCTGTATGCCACCATTGTAAGATAGGGTTAAACTCTTGTTTATATAAGTAAGTAAATGTTTCTCCATATAAAATCTTGCAGTACCATTACATCACTGTTATGTTGTTTGTGGGCCATGATGGAAGATGTTAAGAGATGTTGTGTGTTCATAAAATGCACGTCAAATGAACTCATTCCAACTAAATAAAGTCCTTATCTCTTAAGAAAATGAAAGGAGGATGAAAGGTGAAGAGACTGTCTCCACCTCTACGTTCCAACATCCCCAGAGGTTATAAATTGGGCTGAATTCCTTTGTCTTGGTTTTTTGTGCTTTCCTCTCTATCCAGCCACGACTCTGTAGCTCTTCCACCCTCCCCCCTCACTCAGGCCCTCTCCTATCCCAGGCCTCGGGTTTTTCTCTCTCTCTTTTGTTTAATGTTTATTCTGTTTTAATCGAAGCTCTTGAACCTAATTTACCTCATCTTTGAAACGCTATTTTTATAGTTTATTTTTTAACAAGTCAACAGAGAAACTAAGGTCAATGTGCATGAGAACTTTTGACTTTTAGACATTGGACTATTACTGAATAAACTGAATAATCAATTGACTATTTAAATAAATATTCCCAATATAAAGTTGTGTGGTGTCCTGATTAAATGAGGTAAATACTGTATATTTCACTGTACATAAAACATACCATGGAACTCTTGGAAAGGTGTCCAATTTGCTGACTTGTCCTCTAAGTATTCTGACAATGGTGAGCACCTCCTCAGGGTGTTTTCGGACCCGGCCACACTGGAATAAGTATGACAATCAGTTAGTGGATCAATCAATCAAGAAAGCAATTAGTCCATCCAACAATATGTGATGTCCACTTGCAGACACACAGTCACTTACTGGTAATCCTCCACAAAGTGATTGATCAGGTGGTCCATTGTGATGAATGGATGCTTCAGAGCTTGACGGGCAGAGATTCTCTGATTTGCGTCGACATGCAGCAGCTGTTTCAGTAAGTCCACAAGAGCGATCTTGTCCTCAATTTCCTGATCAGATTCAATGTCCCCTTTCCGGATCTGGAAACAGATTCAGTTCTGTTAGCTCAGTCCCTTCCTACTGTTCCAATCTTAACTGATACAACAGGAAGTGCTTACATGAACCAGGTCGTCCAGACAGTTGAACTTGTCAGTGGAGTTATTCTGCT
Organism: Chaunax sp. Z400; assembly: GCA_037577475.1. Lineage (NCBI taxonomy): Eukaryota > Metazoa > Chordata > Actinopteri > Lophiiformes > Chaunacidae > Chaunax > Chaunax sp. Z400. Next base: position 473,659 of record JBAGJB010000158.1, on the reverse strand, counting down.
TTCCTGGATTCTAAAGAGACAACATATGTATGAGAGCCAATTTAAAAGAGTTTAAATAAAACAATCAATTCAAACAAAGGAGAACATGGTTACTCAACCCTTAGCCTCCATGTAGGACCATCAGCAGCTTCATCTTCCATGAAATAACGCTGGGTATATTTGCCAGAACGGAGCAGGTGGTCCTCCGGCTGACCCAGCAGCTCAACAATACGCTCTACCTGCAGATAAGAGTCACATCATTTGACATTGGGCAGAAAGTCCCCACTTGGCTGTGTGCATTAATCTGAAGTAGTTGACCTACCATCTGATCCTCAGAGGATGCAGAGAAGAGGTTGTGACCCAGGTAGAAGAAGGCCAGGATGCAGCCGACTCCCCACACATCGATGGCCTCAGTGAAGGGCAGGCCAAGAAAAATCTCTGGAGCCCTGAGGAGGGAAGACAAGAGCCAAAGATGAGAAATGGGTGCAAGCTATGAAGATCAAGACAACAACGTTGATGTTTAAAATGATATAAGCTGTCTTAGACTAATGGATGTGTGGCAGGATAAAAATACCTGTACTCAAGTGTCTGAAGTTCCATTCCAGGCTGGGCATCTGAAGCTTTAATAGCCATGCCAAAGTCTATTAATTTTACGTAGTAGGGCCTGCCACTATTATTGACATGCGCGATATTTCCTGGATGGATGTCAGCATGCAGGATATTAACAGCCTTGAGTTCATCCAAAGCCAGAAACAGCTGCAGGAACAAACAAGAGGGGACAAGTTTGGGATTCAGTTCTAGGGTTCAGGTTCGGGTTTTCATTGATGAGCAGCAGATACAGTACATAGAACAATACATTGGTTCAAAGTAGAAGGGCACACAATAGAATGCAAATGTGCATTTTCATGTGCCGTTTATGAAAATTGGTCTTGCATATAACGGTAAACTGTAATTGCTGTTTGTTCAGTTACACAACAACAGCATTTTGGCAGACTGAAAATCACTCTTTTGAAAATGTCACTGTGTAAACTGGAAAAACACAATTCCAATGCAAACTGTGATGACATGGCAACACTGTGACATTCTGACATTCTGGGGTGTTGATTTGAAAGGTTACACAGCAAACTACTGGTCTGGCTTGCATGGAACACATTTTCAGCCATTTTTGCAGATCTGTGTACATGATGACTTTTTTCACACCACTATCAAATAAACACGCAACTTTTTTGAAATGCAAAGGAAAAGCTTTTCTGTTTTTAACAAAACTGTTGCATTGTGAACGGGGCCTCAGTTTCTCTATAGTCACATGTCACAAAGACTTCATAGATGGAAATGATTATTAAAAAGCCCATCTTGCAATAAAAGTTTTTAAAAAATCGGGGATCTGCCCCTTTATCCAGATCCACTCCAAAACTTAATGTGTTCTTCCTGCCACACCCCCCAACCTTCCCACCAAGTTTCATCAAAATCTGTGTAGTTTTTGTGTAATCCTGCTAACAGACAGACAGACAGACAGACAGACAGACAATGTCAGTGAAAACATCAGCTCCATGTTGGAGGTAATTAAACGAACCTGTATTGCCATACATCTAATGTCACGCAAAAGCAATTCGTCCCCGTTTATCCACACTTCAAGGTTCTGCTCCAGCTTCTCAAATACGAGACAGGTCCGTCCATCGTGCTCAAACTGCTTAAGGAATCTGACACTGAATTTGTTGGATGGATTCCCGAGAGAAATCTCCTCTAACATGGACACCTGGTGAGAAAGAGACACACAGACACATGTGGTTAAAATCAAATAAAGGAATGTAGTGTCTGTCAAAAGAATCAGATGGAGTCCAAAAATCTACCTCTTTCTCTATGTCCTCCTTTTTACAGGTGTCCTTGAAGATCTTCACTGCCACTTCCTTTTTTGTTGTCTTATCACGACACGTGAACACATCAGAAAAGCGGCCTTCACCAACCTTCATCAGTAAAACGTCGGTGGAGTTGAATCTGGACAGAAGGACAATGTCAGAGCAATGAACATGCAAATCAAAACCACTTCTCATCCACTTTCACTGAGAGAATTAGTGTTGTCATCTATCAATCTGAATAACTGTCAATGTGAACATAATGGGGAAAAAATAAAATAATAGTTGAAAAAGAGGAAACGTATTTCTTGTAAAGTGTATCATTACATTAACTGTCACGTTAGAAACCATAGTATATCAGAATTGCTCATCTCTCATATTGACATAGTTTCACTTTACTAGTCTGTATACCACAACCACATAAGAGAATTCCTGAAACTCAGTTACAGCACCCCTATAAAAAAAGTCTGGAGGCCCTGATAACTGTGTGCAGGGCTAACATGTAGATGATGAGTTTGACTAAATGGGTGAATGCCTTTTAAAAAATACTGATACATCATTGCTAAAATCTGTAATGAAGGACACACACTTACACAATTATTCAAATAGTAGAAAATGAGCCTGTTACCTTTTAGGGTTTTCACCCTGTGCTTCAGCCACTTTCAGGTAGGTCATCAATTTGGTCACACAACTGTTTATTTCTTCCTCTGTATTGCTGAGCTCATCTGTTGGTGAATAAGATGTGGAAAGTTGATTTTCAAATTAGTAATATACAGTAATTACAACACAAATGTGACAGGGAATTGTTTTCCCGGGGACACCTCAACCTCGGGGGTTAGCTGTGCTCCGGCCAGGTTAATAAATCAGGGCTATTTAGCTTTCAACCGTGATTCTGTCTCCACGTCAGTCTTTCTCCGTTGTCCGTCTAGCTACACGCAAAGCTACGATATTTAGTTGACTAAAACAGTGAGATTTTTGTTGTGTCTGACTCCTGAGTATGAAACCAGTTGTACAGTTTTTGGTACCCATGCTATCTTACAGACTTCAGGGTCATTTACCTTCACTGCTGGACCCGTCTTGGTCTGTGAGGTCAGGTTTCTGCTCCTCTGTCATCTCTGCAGGTTTGTTGATTGTCTGGTTTTCTTGGTGTCTGGCTTTGATCTGCTGGTTCATACGGTTAAAAATATAAATATAATATATATATAAATATATATATATATTTTATTTATTTTATTTTTTTAGACTCATTGGATGTGTCATGATTTTTATCCCCATTTATTTTACAGATGTGTTGTGATTTTGTTTTTTGATGCACTCCGTTTAAATCACTAGTAATCTGACAATGCATGTTTATCAGCCATCAGGATATGAGTTTCATAAGTGCCAGTGTCAGGCTGAAGAGAAATCTTCATCAATACCAGACCTGTACATTAACTTAATGCTGTTTGGCAGAAGAGCATCTATGTCCTTTAAATTAACACATATTTGTTTGACTAATCATTTTTAAGCACCAGGAGAAACTCTGCTATTTGAGGGTGAAAAGGAACGCTTGATTCCCTCCACCTTTTCCTTTTGGAGAGTGACTTCTTTGTTGTTGCTGGTCGAATGATTGGCCATTCATTCCTACATGGGGGGCCATGCCTTGGTGGACTGAGCTCAGTAATCTTACATGTGCTCTTTGATGGCTCCACAGAAGAAGCCCCAATAGATCTCAATTAAATCAACAATTGATCAACAATTAAAGTGATCTGAATCTGAAATATCTTATGTCTATTCAGCAATTCAATGTAAGACAATTCTTCGATCACATCACACAAGGAATTCTAA
>JBAGJB010000158.1:455000-465000 GCA_037577475.1 Chaunax sp. Z400 | reverse complement strand
TTTTATTATACTATATTATATATACTATTAAACAATACATGTATGTAATATAATATCCAGTATATATACTATTTAATATCATATCAAATATAATGAATAATAACTATGGTGATTATACCTTATTATTCTATACATATATATACATATACACATAAATACACCTACAACACATATTTACACCAACTCAAATATCTTACAACTTTACATTATCATTTATATACAAAGAGGAAGATACACTAAGAAAGAATAAATATTAAATAACCAAATAAATAAACACCCCCTGTAAACTGGTGATTTTCAAACCCTGCATTTGTCCCTGTACCTGGTGAAAATCAGGTCTTTATACCTTATTTTAAACCGGTTGATATTTGGACATTGCTTTAACTCCACACTAAAACTGTTCCATAATTTCACTCCACAGATTGATACACAAAAACGTTTCCTGGTTGTACGAATACTGTAAATTTTGAAATTGAATTTTCCCCTTAAATTATAACCCCCCCTCTCGATCACTGAACAGTTTTTGAATGTTTCTTGGTAGTGGGTTGTTTTTAGCCTTGAACAATATTTGTGCTGTTTGATATTCCACAATATCTGTAAATTGTAATAATTTGGACTGTAGAATAATGCAGTGGTGTGTTCCAGATAACCAACATTGTGAATGACCCGTATTGCTCTTTTGTGGAGTATTGATAGTGAATGTAATGAACTTTTGTAGTTGTTGCCCCAAATCCCTGCACAGTAATTTAAATATGGTAAAACTAGTGAACAGTATAGAATGTGGTCTGACTTCTGATCCAGAACCTGCTTTGCTTTGTTTATTACTGAAATGCTTCTTGACAGTTTAGTTTGTACATGTTTAATGTGTGATTTCCAGCTGATTCCATCATCTATAGTTACCCCAAGAAATGTATTTTCATTAACCCTTTCAAGTTCAACCCCATTTATCTGTATATGTACATGTGTATTCATAATTTTAGATCGTATAATATATATATAGTTTTATAATCATAGGTATGTTTTATTTTAGCAGCATATAATACATTACTTAAGTGTCTCTGTGAAAAGTGGATATAAAGTGGTTGTGATTGTCTGTGTTTATAGGTCTGCTGTTTGCATGTGGTGCGACAGACAGTGGTAAGACCTACACCTTGATCGGATCATCCAGTGAACCCGGAATCCTCCCACGAGCACTTGACATGTTGTTCAACAGCATCGACTCACTTCTGACTAGAAAATCGGTAAAACCTTCATTAACATTTTGTCTATTTGATCTCTTACAAATACTGTGCACTTTTGGAGTCGGGGGGGGGGGGCCATTTACTTCAAATGTTTTCAATCTTCATCAGGTGTTCAACCCAGACGGCACACCTGGGCTGTTGTTCAAGAAGGGGAAGGACCTTCTTTTGAAGAGGCAGAAGCCCAACAATCGACGGTCAGTACAGAAATGTTTGACTTTCTTAACTATTTATGGTGATAATAGTTCATTAAGATGAGGTGAATTTATAGTTCATGGAGCTGCTGTTAATAATGTCGCCTTTCTTTTGGTTTCTTAGGAACAAGGCTGACCCGGAGCCAGAACAGCAATACTGTTACAGTGTGTTCCTGAGGTACTATGAGGTCTACGGTGAATATATCTACGATCTCCTCCTGCCTCCAAATGATAAAAAGTAAGAGACAGGATGCAGAGTCAGTGTATGCATTCTGAATCACAATGCCTGTTTGAATCCAGGTTATCTGTGGTACTGGTACCCTCAGTGTGTTTGGATTTGTTGAAATCCAACATTTTTCATCAGAGCTTTGACTGCTTGTCTTACTAAAGCCACACATTGTCTTTTCATAAACTAGTTTCAGGGAAACTGTGGGTCTCCTCGAAGATCGTCGTAAACACAAAGCCGTCCCTCTATGCACACAAGAAGAAGTCTTTTCTGCGAAGGATGCTAGTCAGGTGTTTAAGAGAGGTGAGTGGTGATAATAACTATGTTGTTCTGAATACAACAGTATTATATTTTGTCATTGTGTTCCCCTTTATGCAGACTGAATCTATAGTTTTGCAAAGTTTGAAACATTTTAAAATGTATCTTTATTCTTAGTTTTTTTTTGATGATGCTCTTCTCTGTCTCCAGGACAAAACTATAGGACAGATGCCCATAGAGTCGAACCAAAATTCAAACAGTCCCACGCTGTGGTCACTCTGAAGCTGGTCTCTGCACCTATAGACGCTGATGGGAATCTCCTTCCACAGGTGACGTTCACCTCTAGTGTTACATATTAAGAGACATTGTTCATTCTTTATAGTGACATGTTTATTCAAAGAATGACGGTTCTTGAATTTCACAAAGGATTCCTGTGGGTTTTGAGTGATACTAACAGTGTGATATTTTATTTTTGCAGCGCGATAATAAGGTGAATGTCAGCCAGCTCTGTATGGTTGACCTGGAAGGTGCTGTGGCCACCTTAAAACAGGATGAACCAGGTCAGTGGGTTACTTTCTCTCTTAGGTCAACCATTTCTGTGATCAGCTGTCAGTTTGTTCAGAAGCCAATCGTCTCTACTAATGTCTCATTTACAGAGTGTAAGAACGAGGACCAGGAGAAACTGTGGGACTATATTACAGCCATGCGTGAGAGCCAGAGGACCGGAAACAAGATGGTTGGTATTTTACAATCTGTTCATCATATTTAGCTGTTCTTCTGTTTTATTTGTGTGTATTTTAATATTGTAAATATTCTTTTTCATCATTACTAATATTCCAGTAGACACAATTTCACAGTCTTTATTTTCTTCCAGACTTTTCCACTAATTAAAAAAACCCTGATGAAGCTGTTCGACAGCCACTTTGATGGAGAAGGAAATGTTGGGCTGATTGCATGTGTAAGCCCAAACATTGATCAACACATTGTAACGAAGGTAGGCCATGTATTTTGCTGTAATTTCATATCTTGTCTCTAATCTCATTGCTTTCCCTCTGACACACCTGAGCTATCATCATAACTAATCTCTGAAAACGATGAAAGGCTGACAAGACGGTTCAGTCCACTGTCACTGGTTCTGTCCACCACATATATGGATTTACTTCAGATTACTGTTGACACTTTGACAGTCAGTTAAAAAGCTGACTTTCAAATCATCAGCATTTGATTTGGATCCCTTCTGTGGCTTTAAGGTCATGAGGAAGTGTATTTCTTATAGTTCTCCTGTGTATGTGTTGCAGTGGCTGATGACGTTCGCAGAGGATGACTACGAGGTGACAGTGGTATAGCCTGCTGAAGAACCGATGGCCAACCCTGGAGAGATAGGAAAGGAGTGGTGGTCAGTTTAGCACCTTTCTTCACCCGAGTGTCCAGAACATATGGTCGTAGGTCTGATGACACAACTAGAAAGTCCCACGTGAGCGTTGAAGTCCCCCAGAAGAACTACGGAGTCCCCAGTAGGGGCACCCTGCAACACCCCATCCAAGGACTCCCAAGAAGGCTGGGGAAAACCTCAACGTACAGGCACCGAGCCGGGGGTCTACGAGTAGACCCACACCTGCTCAACGCCTCTCACCATGTGCAACTCAAGCTTGGATTAGAGTACAACCCCTCTCGGGGAGCTTGGCTCCAGAGCCCGTGCCATGTGTTGAGATGAGCCCGACTATATCCAGCAGCTAGTCTAGCCGGTATCTCTCAACCTCATGCACCAACTCGGGTTCTTTCTCCGCCCGAGAGGTGATATTCCATGTTCCCAAAGCCAGTTTTGGCAGCGGGGGATCGGTGCGGCAGGGCCTCCGCGCTTGTCTGCCAACCCATCCACATCGCACCGGACCGCTTTTAGTCACCTAGGACCAATATGCCGTGGGAGACCCTATCAGGGGCAAATTGCCCACGGACAACACAGCTTCCTAGGACAATTCGGGCTCTCAAATCCCACCACCACGATAATTATATAGACAAAAAAATAAAAATATAAAAATATATAAATATTCTTTATAATTCATTTCATTTAATTCATTATTTTTAGAGTAATAAAGTCAAATTAATTTTTCCAAACATTTCCATTTTCAGTTGCTATAGCTGTTCTAGCTTTATAGTGCAAAGTGACCTGAAGTTGCAGCTACGTTTTTAGAGTGTAAGCCTACGCGCCGTACTGCAGCTCAGGTACAAGCAGGAAGAGTAGGTAATTAAGGTAATTAAGCTAATTATTGGAAATTGAACAACTCTCTTCTTAAACATGAGGAAGTCAAAATAAAAATTGCACAGATAGTTACAAAGCTATGTATGGTGATATGATATAGGCTTCACCAGAATGAGAAGGTTGTAATAGGGCAGGAACATCAAGTCCCGGGTCTGAAATCACAGGTTGGGAACAACGGGTCTGATGTTGCAGGTCTGAGACTGCATCTCTTTTTCTTTTCAGGGGCCCAAAATAGATCAGTTCTTCCTCCATTTGGAGTTAAAGAGCTAAAATCACTTCACATAGCCATGATTTCTGATGACATATTATCCACTTTTTGCTTTTTTGGTTTTTGAGGGAGCCGGTCCGCGGTTGCGGGTCAGAAATCCCGGGTTCAAATTCCGAAATCCCGGGTCCAAAGTCCCAGGTGTGAAATGCCTAGTGAACCTCACTATAGCAGAGCTTTGTCCAGACTTTGTTTCTTCCCTCTGCAGGCCTGACATTTGAATCAGCTTTGTTTGTCATTACCAAAGACTGACTGTTTCATTCAAGATTTATTTGCTTTAAAATATTGAATCATCACAAGGGAGTTCTCCTTGAAGCCATACGGACAATACAGCTTCCTAGGACAATTCGGGCTCTCAAACCCATCTACCACGATAAGTATATAGACAAAAAAAATTTAATTTTTCCAAACATTTCCATTTTCAGTTGCTATAGCTGGTCTAGCTTTATGGTACGAGCAGGAAGAGAGAGAGGAAAAAACCAGTCAGGAGTCACAGTTTATATGGATACCAGCACACATAGGGATAGAGGCGAACGAATTAGCAGACAAATATGCAAAAGATGCAACAAAAAATAGATATAAATATGGAAGTAACCTATAGTAGGTCACAAGTCAAAAGCATAATCATATTAAAAATGAAAAAGAAATGGCAGGAGCGATGGAATAGTAAAACTAAAGGTAGGCACTATTATAATATTCAAAAGAAAATAGTTGAAATGAGAGAAACTTGTAGATTCAAAAACGAAGAAGACATAATCTCAAGGATGAGATTTGGACACACGGGGCTGAACGGCACACAAAAAATCCTGTGCAGACATCAGTCAGGCAGGTGTGAGAGCTGTATCACACAGGAAACAGTCCAACATGTCATCACGCATTGTCCGAAATACCAAGGCAAATACTTAAAGGCAAATTGGAAAAAGAGAAAATAAACCTGGAATTAAGAGGGCTGTTAAATCTTAACTCAGGACATGTTGGTTATAGGGCACTGTTCTCATTCCTAAGAAAAACCGGACCATATAGGAAAATGTAGTATAGGTAATATCGATCCAGACTCCAGATCAGAAGGTGGCGGTAATGCACACCAAACTTTGCTCGCCAACTGCCATAAAACAACAGAAGAAGAACCTTAGCTAACCTTGAGCAATATTCTGATGAGACAAGAGAAATGCAGGATTTAGGTGTTACTGCTTATAGTGTTTGTCAGGATTACTGTGTTGACTGAAGTTACAAAATGAGTTTGTGTTTACAAAAATAAGCATTGCTTCACCTTAACTTAAAAAAGGGAATGGTTTACATGTTAAAATGTTAATGTGTAAGATGTGTATATTTTATGGCTAATGCAGAAGTTTTATATTGAATTAAAATTCAATATAGTTGACAGCTGGAAATTGCAATTGCTATCTATATTTTTTTTAAATATTCTTCATCATAATATAATTTATATTATATTGACTGTAATAGTTGTATAACTTAATGTATACAAAAGAAAGGGACCGAGGAGCAGAGCAGCTTCCAGGTGGAACCTTTGCCAATGGAGCAGTTTTTACTTCCGGGTTGCCTTAAGGTTCTTCCCAAACGGGAATGTCGTTCTTCCCAAACGGGAATGTCGTTGTTCAAATGGGAATGCCGTTCTTCCCAAACGGGAATGCCGTTCTTCCCAAACGGGAATGCCGTTCTTCCCAAACGGGAATGTCGTTCTTCCCAAATGGGAATGTTGTTCGTCCCAAACGGGAATGTCGTTGTTCAAATGGGAATGCCGTTCTTCCCAAACGGGAATGTCATTATTCCCAAACGGGAATGTCGTTCTTCCCAAACGGGAATGTCATTGTTCAAATGGGAATGCCGTTCTTCCCAAACGGGAATGTCGTTCTTCCCAAACGGGAATGTCGTTGTTCAAACGGGAATGTCGTCGTTCAACCCACACGGGAATGTAGTTGTTCAAGTGGGAATGCCGTTCTTCCCAAACGGGAATGTCGTTCTTCCCAAACGGGAATGTCGTTCTTCCCAAACAGGAATGTCGTTGTTCAAATGGAAATGCCGTTCTTCCCAAACGGGAATGTCGTTCTTCCAAAAAGGGAATGTCGTTCAAACGGGAATGTCGTTGTTCAAACGGGAATGTCGTTGTTCAAATGGGAATGCCGTTGTTCTCAAACGGGAATGTCGTTGTTCAAACGGGAATGTCGTCGTTCAACCGGGAATGCCGTTGTTCAAACGGAAATGCCGTCGTCCTTCTTGTTGTTCAAACGGGAATGTCGTCGTCCTTGTTATTGTTCAAAGGGAATGTCGTCGTCCTTGTTATTGTTCAAAGGGAATGTTGTCGTCCTTGTTATTGTTCAAACGGGAATGTCGTTTTCTTTGTTATTGTTCAAACGGGAATTTCTTTGTCCTTGTTAATGTTCAAACGGGAATGACGTTGTCCTTGTTGTTCAAACGGGAATGCCGTCGTCCTTGTTGTTCAAACGGGAATGCTGTCGTCCTTGTTGTTGTTAAAACGGGAATGTCGTTCTTCCCAAACGGGAATGTCGTTGTTCAAACGGGAATGCCGTCGTCCTTGTCGTTGTTCAAACGGGAATGTCGTTGTTCAAATGGGAATGCCGTCGTCCATGTTGTTGTTCAAACGGGAATGTCGTTGTTCAAACGGGAATGCCGTTGTTCTCAAACGGGAATGTCGTTTGTCGGAGAGGCGCCAAGATGGCTACCGAGTAGGGTCGAAAAGTCGAGTCCTGCAAAAAAAAGAAGTTTTGAATGGTGAAAAACAGATAGATTCCGTGTTTAAACAACTTTTGGGACAACTAGATTCGTTTCACTGAAGATTGACAGCAACTTGATGTCGAGTCGAGAAAAAAAGGCATAAAAACGAGCGAGTACGTTAAATATGTTGATCTTCATCATTTGGTTTACGTTCGGTCTTACACATTAAGTTTATTCACCAAATAATGCTGCTGATTCCTTTAAGTGCAATGAATGCTCAGTATGTCACTTTCTATTTTTTTAGACTTCTGGTTGGTTTCCCAAAACTTAAAATAACGAGACGTGACAGTCGACATTCTGTCCCTTCAGTGATCATAAAGCTGTCTACATTTCTATTAGGTTATTTACGTCTGATACAGGTAATTAAGCTAATTATTTGAACTTGAACAACTCTCTTCTTAAACATGAGGAATTCAAAATAAAAATTGCACAGATAGTTACAAAGCTATGTATGGTGATATGATATAGGCTTCACCAGAATGAGAAGGTTGCAATAGGGCAGGACCATCAAGTCCCGGGTCCGAAATCACAGGTCGGGAACAACGGGACTGATGTTGCAGGTCTGAGACTGCATCTCTTTTTCTTTTCAGTGGCCCAAAACAGATCAGTTCTTCCTCCATTTGGAGTTAAAGAGCTAAAATCACTTCATATAGCCATGATTTCCGATGACATATTATCCACTATTTGCTTTTTTGGTTTTTGAGGGGGCCGGTCCGCGGTTGCGGGTCCGAAATCCCAGGTCCAAAGACCCGGTACGAAATCCCGGGTCCAAAATCCCAGGTGTGAAATCCCTAGTGAACCTCACTATAGCAGAGCTTTGTCCAGACTTTGTTTCTTCCCTCTGCAGGCCTGACATTTGAATCAACTTTGTTTGTCATTACCAAAGACTGACTGTTTCATTCAAGATTTATTTGCTTTAAACGTCTCCCCTGTGTTTGAAATCCTGAGGGTGAGGGAGGAAAAATGTTCAAGTATTGAATTATTATTTTGCACTTTTGTTTCAGAATTATGGCTCTCTGTGACGGTGCTATGATTTCAATCAAAGTTCATTCGGGTAAGTGTGAGCTGCTTGTGCTTGAGTCAGCGTTTTGCTCATGTTACCACTCAAGAGTCCAACATGAGAGGGAGGGGAAAAGTGTGGGGGGGGGGGGGGGGATGCAGGGAGGAAGAGGATGGGGGGGGGAAATGTTGAAGTATTGAATTATTATTTTGCACTTTTGTTTCAGAATTATGGCTCTCTGTGACGGTGCTATGATTTTCATGATTAAAACATCTGTGTACTGTGCCATGTTGAATTACATACATTTACAGACAAAATATTTTATTTAGTAGTTTTATTAATAGTTCTGTATTAAAAATGTGTTGACATGACTGGTGTTGAGGGGTAAAAGTGTTTTATGAGAGCAATAGTTAGTATTCTTCATAATTGTGAGTGAAATCTCTTGACCAGATGGAGCCTGGGCCCCATGTATCAAGGCTGAGTCTTTGGCAGCAGACTAGGACCCTTTGCTGTGAGTCCTGCCCCCTCTCATTGAAACGTTTCCACGTTTCCACGTTTTTTGCTTGAGAGAGATTCTAAGTATTGGGTACTCTTGGATTAGACTCTGAGAACAGAGCATTGTGCACACAAAGCATGCGGAGCCTTAAAAGGACAAGGGTTGAAAAACAGCAGACATTGACAAGACAATGTTACACAGGCTGAATGTCATTTATTGATCTTTAAAATGCCATGTTATCAACTTCGGAAGCTCTTGCCCCAAATCATTAATTACACATTTGCTTTAGTCAATCTGATTGACTAAAGCAAATGCATTGACGATGATAAATATAACATTTGCGCAAAAAAAGTTTTAGCTCAGGGAGATGGGATCCTGACCCGCAATCCTGGAAAGCAGGTTCGAATCCCAGCTGTCTTGTTCTTTCAAAATGTAGCTTCTGTTTGACACAGCTGAGCTTCCAGAGTCTAAGGTTGATGGTTCAAATCCTGATGTTCAGATGAGTCTCTGCGTTTTGTCCTCTGAAGTTTGAAATGTCAGAAGTAGAACAGGAACAATTGTTCTGTCCCGTCTAGAGGAAACCTGACCATAGCATAAAAATGTGACTCCTCTTTCCAAACTCCAAGGATGACCAGTGTCACAACAATCAAGTCCAAACAGGATTTATTTACATTTCTTTACAAAGATACAAGTTTCAAATGTTTACAGCAACTTCATTTAACAAAGTGAAGGACAGAAAATACATGAAACTTCACTTCCAAACATAAAAACGAGAGAAAAACAAAAAGGGTTTCCTTCCTGTTACAGCAATACAGAATATTTACAATATATACAAAAGAAACTTCACTACAACAATCATCTAATCACCAATTAGCACAAAGTGATGAGGCAGACAGGAAGAGGAGGAGTCACTGATGGGATCCACAGCTGTGTTAATGAGGCGCCATCAGTCTCCTGTCCAATCAGCAGCCTCCAGGTGTAACTCTGAAACAACAGAACAAAGTGTCAGCATCAGGAGAACAAAAAAAACTAAATAGCAAATACAAGTAGACCAATTTTATGTCTTTTTGTCAGACTGAGAACATCTTGCATGATTGTTAGATATTTTTTGAACATTGAGCAACACTACAAACGCAGAAAAGCTAATTATCTGAGCAGTGAGACGTTTTTCTCCACGAGGGTCTGAGATGTGTTCACAGCAACAGGGAAAAACCGAACAACACATTTTACCTAAACTATGAGCCACTCTGCAAAAACAGGATCTCTGTTGCGTCACATGAACTCATTTGGAACACTTGGCAGCGTAATG
>JBAGJB010000158.1:430000-447500 GCA_037577475.1 Chaunax sp. Z400 | reverse complement strand
TATTTACCAGACTTCAGATCACAGCTGCAGTTTGAAATTGAATTGGTCAGAAAAAATCAGGACGAAATTTAATGTGTATTTTGTAAACTAATGTACCCAAAAAGTGATGAGCAAATGGCTAAAAGCTGTTAGCTGCTAGCTAATGAAAGAGCTAGGCTGGCTAATGAAAGAGCTAGGCTGGCTAATGAAAGAGCTAGGCTGGCTACTGGCTAATGAAAGAGCTAGGCTGGCTAATGAAAGAGCTAGGCTGGCTAATGAAAGAGCTAGGCTGGCTAATGAAAGAGCTAGGCTGGCTAATGAAAGAGCTAGGCTAGCTAATGGTTCAGCTACAGAGTTGGGTGAGAAAAACAATGAATCACAGACTAAAGGCCTTTCCAACTAGTTGTATTATTACAAGCTCCAATATATTTCAGACAAACATAAATATATTCAAGCGTTAAGAAATACTAAAAGTTAACATTGTCTAATGTCAAACATCATATCATACCCAGTCAGACATTTTCCCAAAAACTCTATGCCTTATCTGCTACTGTTCAAAAGTTTAAAAATTAAACAAACGATTAATTATGTGTTCTTAGAAAATACAGACATTTAAATCCCTGTATACTTTCCTGGCTACAGCCACTAGGGGGCTCAGTGAACCCCTGAACCAACAGGAAAGCTTTATAAGTGAAATCAAACATGCTGTTTTTTTTCTTTTCAGACTGTCTTGAAACAAAAGCCAAAGAGGAAGACCACCCCACCTCGTGCACAGCGACGAGCCACTAGACCTTCAAGCTGGGAACCTACAGTCCACCAAAGAACCCAGCGCAAGCTTGAAGATTGGAGCTTTCACCCCAAGAAGCCCATCATTATCCTGGGGGACTCAAATCTCGCCCGGGTCCCTGGATTTTCTGATGCAAACATTCAGATAGACAGCTATCCAGGGGCCCAATTTTTCCATCTGACCGAGATGCTCAGGAGGCTTCCCCCAAACAAGTCTGTGAAGAAACTGGTGTTGTCAGCAGGCCTGAACAACTGTCTCCGAAGGCAAACGACTGAGAGCATGGTCCAACAACTCGACGATTTGTTGAACATGGCCGAGGAAAAGTTTCCCAACGCTGAACTTTATGTACCAGTCATTAACTTTTGCGAGAGACTGGACAGAAAGCAGAAGGAGCAACTGGTGAACCTGAACAAGTACATTGAGGCCGACTGCATCTTTCTGTCAGGACTTGATCAGGTGCACTTCAGGACTCAGCCAAGAGACCCTGTTCACTGGACACCCAAGACAGCTGATCTCATGATCCAGCACTGGCTCGATCAGTTATAGGTCTCCTTCAGCCGCTAAATCCTCCCAAACCAGCAGGTAAGAAACATTTATTGTCTTACTATTCTCCCTCTGGGTTCTGTGAGACAGGTTCACTTTTTAACTCTATTGTCTTCTCATGTATTTCTTCTAAATTTAGTGGCTAAGAGGACCTCCAGCCCTCCTACCCCCAGCCCCTCTCCTCACCCATCCTCTGTGAGGACCCCTGCTATGGTCTCTGTGACAACCACCAGCCCTTCTCCTACTCCATCCTCTATGTGGAGCCCTAACCCTGTTCTACACCACAGCCTGGCCGTATAGCCTCTGTAAGTACAGCAGTGTTTATTCATTGGTCCGTCTCTGTTGTAAGTCGTCTTTACTGTTGCATTTATTTATGCAGTTAACTAATTTTCGTTTGTTGTTGTCTTCCAAACAGGGTGAGCCTGTAGGGGTTCAGCCAGTCACTGCTGGGCCTTCAATTTCTTTCTGGTTGTCAAGTGAGATGAGCAAGTCCATCCCTGTGCAGGACCAGAGGTGGATTTACCAACCTCTGGTCTTTCAGTCTGGCACTGCAGCCAGACTTGAACCTTTGGTATGAGCCTCCTGTTCCAGCCCTCATCTACCACCAGACACCAGATAAAATGGTAATAAATAATATAAACTAAAGCACAATAAGATAAATCAAAAGAAATACAATGATTAAGGGCTATGCTACAGTATATGCATTGGAATGAATATGTAATTAATCACATCAACAATGTGCATTTCAGGAACGCTTGTGACATCGGTGTCATTCTGTTGCTGAGCGACTTAGCAACAGTCCAGCACGACTGCTGATGCAGACAAATGAGAACCATGGGGAGGAATGGCTGACCTGGTTGGCACACTGTCTTGGGGAGTGTGCTGACTTTGTGGATCAGCCCAGCCTCTGCCAGGTTCCTCCAGAGCCCACTGAAATCCCCACCAGTCACTGACTGCTGTTTGTGCACGGCAGAGACTTCCTCTCCTGCATGGACCACACAGTGACGAGCAGGTCCTCATCTCTGCTCACCTACTCTGGGATTTGACCCACAGTGTCAACACCAACAGCTTGAAGGTGATTGGCCGGGGATTTGTGACAACCTTCAGACCACCTGAAAAATACTCTGGTATGTCAAATTGATTTCTGGCTACATAAAACCTTTGCTTTGTGGCTGTTCTTAAATTCTTAAATACATTTAAATTAAACCAGGCTTTATTTTTGCTAATCCCATAGCCAAAGCTAACCAAACACTGAGCTGCTCATAAACTGATATCCATGACCTCTGCTTCTTTCCAGCCTGCTGCTTCTTTGTCCCAGCCTGGTATCTCCTCCCAGCCTGGTATCTCCTCCCAGCCTGGTATCTCCTCCCAGCCTGGTATCTCCTCCATGGCTGCAGCCTCCTCCCAGCCTGGTATCTCCTCCATGGCTGATGCCTCCATGCCACAACCTAGTGTCTACTCAGAGGTGGACTCATCATCTCCTGATGAGTCTGGTATGTAAAAACATAATTATGTGTTAAGAAACTATTCTATCTGCACTTAGCTCCACTTCTTAGATTTTGTTGCTCATCTCATCTCTGATTTTTTCAGACTAGATGATTCTGGTGTTCCAGGCATGGACAGAGTTGACAGCTTGGCAGAGTATCTGGTGGAGCTGAGAACAGAGACTGACTGTAGCTTTCACAAACCAGCAGGTCAGGAACATTTATTGTCTTACTATTCTCCTTCTGGTTTCTGTGAGACAGGTTCACTTTTTAACTCTATTGTCTTCTCATGTATCTCCTCTAAATTTAGTGGCTAAGAGGACCTCCAGCCCTTCTCCTACTGTTCTACACCCCAGCCTGGCCGTATAGCCTCTGTAAGTACAGCAGTGTTTATTCATTGGTCTGTCTCTGTTGTAAGTCGTCTTTACTGTTGCACTTATTTATGCAGTAAACTAATTTCCGTTTGTTGTTGTCTTCCAAACAGGGCGAGCCTGTAGGAGTTCAACCAGTCACTGCTGGGGCATCAACTTCAACAAGTCTCTTGGAAAATCCATGCTTCTCCATCTCCTTCCAGCCTGCTGCCTCCTCCATGGCTTCTGCTTCCTTCCAGCCTGCTGCCACCTTCCGTCCTGGTATCTCCTCCATGGCTGACGCCTCCTCCCATCTTGGTGTCTCCTCCATGGCTGATGCCTCCTCCCATCCTGGTGTCTTTTCCATGGCTGCTGCCACCATGCCACATCCCATCTCCTCAGAGGTGGATTCATCATCTCCTGATGAGTCTGGGGTATGTGAAAACATTTGCTGCCAGACACCAGAGCAGGCTTGACATGGGAAGGTTCAGGTCTCCCAAGAAGAAGCAGGAGTTCACTTCAGGGGTGCAGACTGTGAAGAAGCATGCATTCACCAGCACTGCCTCGCTTGCCCAATGGACAGTGTGGCAGCATGGTTGTGTTTCGTGTAGAGAGAGAGAGCTCATTATTCCAGGTGTTTTGTGTTAAGAACTGATTGGAATAATGAACTCTCTCTCCCTACTCTAACACAACCAGGCTGTGGCAAAGTGTCCAGATGGGATCTCATCAGTAAGGATGAGATTATTATCAGAACCATTATTATTTTTACTATTATTATCATCATTATTAATGTCATTATTATCAGCGTAGTTATGTGTAGGTATTATAGATACTGCATGATGTCATTTTCTGTTAGCTATTATTGTTGTTGTGGTTGCACATGTTGTTGTCTCTCTCTCTCTCTCTCTCGCTCTCTCTCTCTCTCTTGCTCTCTCTCTTGCTCTCTCTCTCTCTCTCTCTCTCTTGCTCTCTCTCTCTCTCTCTCTCTCTCTCTCTCCACTTATCCTCCCTATCTCTCTCTCTCGCTCTCGCTCTCTCTCCACCTATCTTCTCTCTCTCTCTCTCTCTCTCTCTCTCTCCACCTATCTTCCCTATCTCTCTCTCTCTCTCTCCACCTATCTTCCCTATCTCTCTCTCTCTCTCTCCACCTATCTTCCCTATCTCTCTCGCTCTCTCTCTCCACCTATCTTCCCTATCTCTCTCTCTCTCTCTCTCTCCACCTATCTTCCCTATCTCTCTCTCTCTCTCACCCCAACCGGTCAAAGCAGAGGGCCATCCACCATGAGTCTCGGATCTGCTCGATGGTTTCTGCCTGTAAAAGGCAGTTTTTCCTCGCCACTGTCGCCAAAGTGCTTGCTCATGGTGGAGTGTTGGGTCTCACAAAGAGTCGGTTTGGACCTGCTCTTATTAAAAAGTATAAATAATGTAAACGAATAAATAAATAAATAGATAAAGAAATAATTAAAGAAATAAAGAAATAAATAGATAAAGAAATAAAGAAATAAACAAGTAGATGTATAAATAAATAGATATATAAATAATTAAAAAAATAAAGAAATAAATTGATAAAGAAATAAAGAAATAAAAAGTGTAGATGTATAAATAAATAGATATATAAATAATTAAATAAATAAATGAACAAATAGATAAATAATTACATAAATAAACAAACAAATAGATAAATAAATGAATAGATAAATAATCAAATAAATAAATACATGGCTAGATAAATAGATGGATAATTAAATAAATAATAGATGGATAAATAAATAAATAAATAACAAACAAATAGAGAAATAAATAGATGAATAAATAGATAGATACGTAAATGAATAAATAAATAAAAAATCTACATCTATATATCTGTATCTATATATATATCTATATATATAGATATATATATATATCATTTTTGTATTTGTTTATTATATATATATTATATTAAATTATATAGTAAATTATATATTAAATTATATAGTATATTATATATTAAATTATATATTAAATTATATAGTATATTATATATTAAATTATATATTAAATTATATAGTATATTATATATTAAATTATTATATTAAATTATATAGTATATTATATATTATATATTAAATTATATTAAATTATATAGTATATTATATATTATATATTAAATTATCAAATTATATAGTATATTATATATTATATATTAAATATTAAATTATTATATTAAATTATATTAAATTTGAATTATCTGTTAATCCACCCTGCCCTTTCTACATGTGGATGTCTTGATTCCACTCTGTATTGAATGTTTTTTTAGAATGATTGATTGTTAGACTCTACATTCTCTCCTACTCAGCTCTAAATATAAATTTGAATCATATTCAAATTTACTATAGAAACAATTTAAAATAATTTCATACTTCTTGATGAAATAAATACTTTATACTGTATGTGTAAGATTTTGGCTGTTTTTCTCATTGATCCCTCATTCATTTCTCATTCTCATCATCCCATTGCAGATTTGAGTTTGAGTTTTTTGGTCCTTCTAGGCTGCCATCATTGGTCAGCAGTCACTATTATTATTACCTACTACTTTCCACAGAGCATAGAAAGTATGTGGTGAGTCGTTTTACATGTTTTATGTTAAATTTGTGAAGTAAAAATGGATTGTTTGAAAAGATCATCTTATCACTGTTCAGTTGATGATGTTAATTATATATAAAGTAATTTAGGAGTCAAAAATCAATTTAAAGAGAATCTCTTTCTTGTTTTTTTTTACTGTAGAACAAAACGGTCACCAAATTGGTTAAATTCAGTTTAGTTTAGTCCCTTAATTACAGAAACTTGTTTTTTCAGGCTGGTCCCTGTTGTCTGGCTAAAATGGAATAATCTATATAAATGGCGAAGAACACTAAACAGTGTCTGATTCCTGAAACTAATATTATTTCTTCTGATTTTTTTCACCCTTTTTCTGGTCAAAGGACACAAGCACTTTATTTTCACTGGAGCATAGAGGTCAGTCAAAGCAGTCTGCTAAAAAGTTCCTAAATATCTGGTTTCTGAGGCTAAATGTCTCCATGTTGTTGGATTAGTAGTTTCCAGGTTTGCTAATTTAGCCTCGAATTAACGTTTACAGTCACAAGCAGTAAAACACAGCTAGCACAGGCTCATATTGTAGGTCAGTGAAAGTGATGCACTCTATTGATTCAGTGATGTTATGACATAAATATGGCTCTAATAAATTACCTTCAGAGGACAGAAATTGTCAGAGTTCACAGACAGAGTTGTGAGGATCCAAATGCAGACATATGACAGAGACACTGGGAGCTTTTCAGAGATTTAGTAATCAACAAACTAGTAAACAGTCCAAGGTCAAAAAACCAGAAAGGCAGTCCACAACAGGCAACAGTATCAAAAGGGGTAAGACAGGGGCAACAATACTGTCATCTACGTACAGTATATGTGTTTGGAGTGTCTGTAAAACTAAGAAGGTTCTGCTCCAAGCTCGACATCACAATGTTTGTCAATCCCAGTAACACTCAGACAGTGTAAACACTATGGCAGCTGAGCTGCTGTGGAAGGCAGACCTTGAGTTCATGCAGGGTCGTCTCATGTTCCTGTCACCTTTCAGGCTTTTTATATGGAAACAAAAGGAAAGAGTACATTGAACAATTTAACAAATGTTACAAGATGGCTCTATGGCATGACAATATGGGAGACACACCATACACACACCTGTCAAATTAAATGCAGTTTATTTCTGCACAGGCAGCCTTTTTTTTTCTTCTCCATTTAGAGGCATTTTGCATGTTTCACCCTTCATGCTGATTAACTTTGTAGGGAAACGTGTCATCTGCAGCCAAACTGACTTATACTGATGCAAAAAGCACAAAAGAAGAAACTTTGCATTCATTCATTACTCGTTTGTTACTAGAATCCTTCTTGATTTGGTGATATCTAAGCTTCCTTCCATTCACTGACCAAAAGCTGTCCCTACTCTAGCAATCAGTTGGAATGAATCAATTGGAAGTTCACCAATTGAACATTTTCTGTATGTGTTTAGCTCCTTTTACAACCATTCCTTGGACATTATTCTCAAGGTACACACATTTAAAGTGTTAAAGATTTAATTTAGATTTAATTTAGTGGTTCGTCATCAGTCTATCACTGAATGTGCTTCTGCAGCTGTTTACAGACTGAAACAGAGGATGAGAGGAATTGTCCATGAAGTCCAGGAGTTTGGACAGGATCCTCCTCTCAACGGCATCTTTCAGGGGGACCAGGCTGACCTCTTGGACTGACCCTGCCTTTTTAAGAAGTGTATCGATCCTACGGGCATCAACAGATTTCACACTGTTTCCCCAGCACACTACAGCGTAAAACAGAGCACTGGCTACCGCTACCGTGAACAAAACCCTGAGATGATAGTAAAATTAGACACTTAGATCATATGATGAGTTAAAATGTAACCTGATAGGACAGAGGTCTGACTGATTCCATTCAGACTTATTGTTAGTAGCTTCATGTTCACATTTGTAATTCTCAGTTTTATTGACTAAAATGTTACAATTATGCTGTTAAAGAAACTTTGACACTTGACATTAACTCCATTCTAAAATATAATTTTTCCTCAATCCTTCACACTGCTATAGTCCCAGGATGATTCAGAAAAAAAATCAATTGGCTTTTCATCATCTGACCACCAGGATGAGCAGAGAGCCATGAAGCTGGACTTTAATCCCATTAGAGCAGAAGACGTCAATGACAGAGACCCACACAGCAAAGCAAGAGTCAGAAGAAGTCTTGCAGATTCGCTTGTCATAACTCATACCAGAAAAAGATCAAAGCCTTTTTTCCAATGACATCATGGTGTGATGACATCATGGTGTGATGACATCATGGATGTTTTTTATTTATTTATTTATTTTTAGACTCATTGGATGTGTCATGATTTTTATCCCCATTTATTTTACAGATGTGTTGTGATTTTGTTTTATGATGCACTCCGTTTAAATCACTAATAATCTGACAATGCATGTTTATCAGCCATCAGGATATGAGTTTCATAAGTGCCAGTGTCAGGCTGAAGAGAAATCTTCATCAATACCAGACCTGTACATTAACTTAATGCTGTTTGGCAGCAGAGTATCTATGTCCTTTAAATTAACACATATTTGTTTGACTAATCATTTTTAAGCACCAGGAGTAACTCTGCTATTTGAGGGTGAAAAGGAACGCTTGATTCCCTCCACCTTTTCCTTTTGGAGAGTGACTTCTTTGTTGTTGCTGGTCGAATGATTGGCCATTCATTCCTACATGGGGGGCCATGCCTTGGTGGACTGAGCTCAGTAATCTTGCATGTGCTCTTTGGTGGGTCCCCAGAAGAAGCCCCAATAGATCTCAATTAAATCAACAATTGATCAACAATTAAAGTGATCTGAATCTGAAATATCTTATGTCTATCCAGCAATTCAATGTAAGACAATTCTTCGATCACATCACACAAGGAATTCTAAAGTATTATTGAAAGCAAACTTGAATAAATCCTTTAAAAACTAAATTATATTGATTGATGTCACTTAGAATGTTCTTTGAATTTGTGATGAAATGCCACGTGATGGTGCAAATTAAGGGTCTTATCTACTTTCAATAACAGCTGGACGGTACAGCGGATTTATCACCTGAAGAAAGCACAACGTTATTAAATCAAACAAACTAATCTGAGTTTGAGTTATGGTGAAGGACTAGATTTTGGCTTTACCCCTAGATATACACAGGTGGATCTTGATGGGCTTTTTGAAGATACCCATTAGTTAAACAGCCATGAGTTCAGGACAAAGCTGATTGGTGGGCAATGAAAAATAAAATAACAAACAAAACTTCAGGTGTTCATACTAACTTACCTATCATTAAAGTAAAGCAAACTTTTCTAAAAGAAAAACAGGAGAAAAGATGAGCCAACAAAAAGAGCTTCCCACCCCTACAGAACTGGACTGCTGGAAAAAACAATTATTTACAATAATTACAAAACTACTTACAATATTTACAAAAAGCAAAGTTTACAATGAAAGTCATCAAGTCTAAGTCACGAGTTAACACATGGCCACAGGGCACACACACACACACACACACACACACACACACACACACACACACACACACACACACAGCATGTTAAACTACTTCCTTAAAAAGGATAAATGCGATATAGAAAATCTAATAACGCTGACTCACGTGCACTTGTTGACCTATATTCAGTTGAATACAGTGAAAAAGACAAGATAGAAATGTTGATAAACATTCATATTTTGTAAATAAACATTACGATTTTGATATCTCGTGTGTTTTTCAAACAAATTTGGACAGAGGCAACAAAGCACTGGCAAAGTTTGACATTTAGGATGACAAGTCTAAAAGTAAGAGACAAAGTTTCCACATTTCCACGTTTTTGGCTTGAGAGAGATTCTAAGTATTGGGTACTCTTGGATTAGACTCTGAGAACAGAGCATTGTGCACACAAAGCATTCAGAGCCTTAAAAGGACTAGGGTTGAAAAACAGCAGACATTTACAAGACAATGTTACACAGGCTGAATGTCATTTATTGAACTTTAAAATGCCATGTTATCAACTTCGGAAGCTCTTGCCCCAAGTCATTAATTACACATTTGCTTTAGTCAATCTGATTATATCTGACAATATAATTAGTCCTCCACATCGGGATGCAAGCAGCAGCAAAGGTAATTCTTGACTCTGGAGACCCTCTTCAGCAATTTCCTGAGGCCTCCAGACGAGGCTGAGACGTCAGGAGTGAAGTCTGTCGGTTTAGCTCCTTCAGAAGATCTGGCAGTTAAATCGTCATCATTGAAGCATTGACGTAGTCCTCCACCAGATAAGCAGACTTCTGAATTGTCTTGATCTGAGATGGGAGGTATTTCTCCATTAGAAGGACAGACATCTGGATCATTTTCATCTGGGACTGTCGGTATTTTTCCGTCAGACTTCTTGACTCGACGAAAGAATCTCTGAATCCTCTGCAGCAATTTCCTGAGGCCACCAGACGAGGCTGAGACATCAGGAGTGACGTCTGTCGGTTTAACTCCTTCAGAAGATCTGGCAGTAATTAAATCTTCATCATTGAAGCATTGAGGTAGTCCTCCACCAGATAAGCAGACTTTTGGGTTGTTTTCATCTGGGATGGTAGGTATTTTTACGTCAGACTTCTTGACTCTACAAAAGAATCTGTGAATCCTTTGCAGCAATTTTCTGGGGCCAGAGGACTTTTGGTCTGGTGGGCAACCTGAGGAGCCCTTCACTGTGTCTGTTGAAAACACTGGGCACTCATTCATGATAGCTTGGGAGGCTTCCAGACTGGAATAAGTATGACAATCAGTTAGTCAATCAATCAATTAATCGATAAAACCATTAATCCATTCAACAATATGTGGTGTCCACTAGCAGACACACAGTCACTTACTAATCATTGGTCTCAAAGCGATTGATCAGGTGGTCCATTGTGATGAATGGATGCTGCAGAGCTTGACAGGGAGAGATTCTCTGATTCTCGTCGAAATGCATCATCTGTTTCAGTAAGTCTGCAAAAGCAATCCTGTCCTCACGTTCTTCAATGGCCATCAGTTCCTCAGGTTCAGCATCCCTTTCTGTTGAATTCACCTGGAAACAGATTCAGATAAATTAATCTGGTCCCTTCCCTTCAGAGACAGGTAATTATTAACAAGTGCTGTTTCAAACGGATACAACAGAAAGTGCTTACATGATCCAGGTCCTCAGATTGAGCATCACTGTCTCTTGAATTCACCTGGAAACAGATACAGATAAATTAGTCCAGCCCCTTCCTCTCAGACAGGTAATTATTAACTAGTGCTGTTTCAAACGGATACAACAGAAAGTGCTTACATGAACCAGGTCCTCAGATTCAGCATCAGTGTCTGTTGAATTATCCTGGAAACAGATACAGATAAATTAGTCCAGTCCCTTCCTTTCAGAGACAGGTAATTATTAACAAGTGCTGTTTCAAACGGATACAACAGAAAGTGCTTACATGAACCACGTCCTCCATACAGCTGGGCTGGTCAGTGGAGTTATTCTTTGACGTTTGGGAAATAGTTTCCACTTGGCTGTGTACACTTTCACTTTCACTTTCCTCACTTTCACTTTCCTCACTTTCACTTTCCTGACTTTCACTTTCCTCACTTTCATATTCCCGTACCCATTCCTCACTCTCACTTTCCTCACGTAGGCCTAGTTTAAAGTCAATATCAAAAATATCAGCGCGAACAACTTCTTCCAGGTAGAGGAAGGCTAGGACGCAGCCGACTTTCGACATATCAGTGGTCGTATAGACGGGCCTACGGACGGACTCATCGTCGACCGAAGGCTTGGCCTCATCCACGGCCTCATGCACAGCCTCATCCACGGCCTCATCCATGGCCTCATCCACAGCCTCATCCACAGCCTCATCCACGACCTCATCCACAGCCTCATCCACGACCTCATCCACAGCCTCATCTAAGTCCTTCTTATCTTTAGAGGCCGAGCCAAAGTCTATTAATTTTACCCTGTGGGGCTGGTTCTGCTTGTCGACAAACATGATATTTCCCTCATGGATGTCATAATGTCGGATATTTATAGCCTTGAGTTCACCCAAAACCAGGAACAGCTGCAGGAACAAACAAGACAGGACAAGTTTGGGATTCAGTTTTCCATTTGCTGATGTTTAGGATTAGGGTTAGAGTTTGAGTCTTCATTGATGAGCAGCAGATACAGTACATAGAGCAATACATTGGTTCCATATTAAAATTACACAAACCTGCTTTGCAATAGGTCTAATAGAACGCAAGGTCAATTTCCCATGGTCGTATATGTCATTGAGGATGCTCGTGTCCAGCATCTCAAATACGAGACTGGTCCGTCCATGGTACTCACACCGGTCTAAGAACTTGATTATGTAATTGCTGTCTGGATTCCTGGCATTAATCTCTTTCATGATGGCCAACTGGGCAGGAAAGAGAGAGATTACACATTACATAGTACAAACTGTGGTTAAGTATACAAAATCAAATAAAAGGAATGTACTGTATGTCATAAGAATCAGATGGAGTCCAAAAATCTACCTCTGACTCTGCGGGCATCATATTTCCATTATCATATTTGGGGATCTTCACTGCCACTTCCTCTTTTGTTGTGTTGTTTTGGCACCTGACCACATAATTAAAGAAGCCTTCACCAAGCCTCTCCAGGACAGTGTAGCTAGAAGAGCTGCCGTGCAATATAATTCTACCTTCCTGGTCCCAATATGTCGTTAAAACTGTGAGGAAAAAGGTCAACATGGAGATGAAAAATGTGAAGTCTGTGTGTTCAGTCTGTGTGTTCAGTCTGTGTTCAGTCTGTGTTCAGTCTGTGTTCAGTCTGTGTTCAGTCTGTGTTCAGTCTGTGTGTTCAGTCTGTGTTCAGTCTGTGTGTTCAGTCTGTGTGTTCAGTCTGTGTTCAGTCTGTGTTCAGTCTGTGTTCAGTCTGTGTTCAGTCTGTGTTCAGTCTGTGTGTTCAGTCTGTGTTCAGTCTGTGTTCAGTCTGTGTGTTCAGTCTGTGTGTTCAGTCTGTGTGTTCAGTCTGTGTGTTCAGTCTGTGTTTAGTCTGTGTGTTCAGTCTGTGTTCAGTCTGTGTTCAGTCTGTGTTCAGTCTGTGTTCAGTCTGTGTTCAGTCTGTGTGTTCAGTCTGTGTGTTCAGTCTGTGTTCAGTCTGTGTGTTCAGTCTGTGTTCAGTCTGTGTTCAGTCTGTGTTCAGTCTGTGTGTTCAGTCTGTGTTCAGTCTGTGTGTTCAGTCTGTGTTCAGTCTGTGTGTTCAGTCTGTGTGTTCAGTCTGTGTGTTTAGTCTGTGTGTTCAGTCTGTGTGTTCAGTCTGTGTTCAGTCTGTGTTCAGTCTGTGTGTTCAGTCTGTGTTCAGTCAGTGTGTTCAGTCTGTGTGTTCAGTCTGTGTGTTTAGTCTGTGTGTTCAGTCTGTGTGTTCAGTTTGTGTGTTCAGTCTGTGTTCAGTCTGTGTGTTCAGTCTGTGTTCAGTCTGTGTTCAGTCTGTGTGTTCAGTCTGTGTTCAGTCTGTGTTCAGTCTGTGTGTTCAGTCTGTGTTCAGTCTGTGTTCAGTCTGTGTGTTCAGTCTGTGTGTTCAGTCTGTGTTCAGTCTGTGTGTTCAGTCTGTGTTCAGTCAGTGTGTTCAGTCTGTGTGTTCAGTCTGTGTGTTTAGTCTGTGTGTTCAGTCTGTGTGTTCAGTCTGTGTGTTCAGTCTGTGTTCAGTCTGTGTGTTCAGTCTGTGTGTTCAGTCTGTGTGTTTAGTCTGTGTGTTCAGTCTGTGTGTTCAGTCTGTGTGTTCAGTCTGTGTTCAGTCTGTGTTCAATCTGTGTTCAGTCTGTGTGTTCAGTCTGTGTGTTTAGTCTGTGTGTTTAGTCTGTGTGTTTAGTCTGTGTGTTTAGTCTGTGTTCAGTCTGTGTGTTCAGTCTGTGTTCAGTCTGTGTTCAGTCTGTGTGTTCAGTCTGTGTTCAGTCTGTGTGTTCAGTCTGTGTTCAGTCTGTGTTCAGTCTGTGTGTTCAGTCTGTGTGTTCAGTCTGTGTTCAGTCTGTGTGTTCAGTCTGTGTTCAGTCTGTGTTCAGTCTGTGTGTTCAGTCTGTGTGTTCAATCTGTGTGTTCAGTCTGTGTTCAGTCTGTGTTCAGTCTGTGTTCAGTCTGTGTTCAGTCTGTGTGTTCAGTCTGTGTTCAGTCTGTGTTCAGTCTGTGTGTTCAGTCTGTGTGTTCAGTCTGTGTGTTCAGTCTGTGTGTTCAGTCTGTGTTCAGTCTGTGTGTTCAGTCTGTGTGTTCAGTCTGTGTTCAGTCTGTGTTCAGTCTGTGTGTTCAGTCTGTGTTCAGTCTGTGTTCAGTCTGTGTTCAGTCTGTGTGTTCAGTCTGTGTTCAGTCTGTGTGTTCAGTCTGTGTTCAGTCTGTGTGTTTAGTCTGTGTTTTAGTCTGTGTGTTCAGTCTGTGTGTTCAGTCTGTGTGTTCAGTCTGTGTGTTCAGTCTGTGTGTTCAGTCTGTGTGTTCAGTCTGTCAGGCTCATTGAATCAACACAAGATGAACTAAAACATAAACATGAATAATGTCCTTGTGTTTCAATGTTAACGTGTCATTTTAAGACCACAGGAACAAGAATGTATTAAATACTGATGATATTCTGAGCTTTTCCATTCACAGAGGGTAGCCTATAGTGCTGACATATGTAGCGAGAAAAGGCCTATAGCCTGTTTAATTAAAACAAGCAACCATGGGATCTCCCATTTTTTTAAGTGTGAGATAAATGGTCTCACTGCAATAAATATATCAAGAGACCTGCCTATGAACCCAACGTCTGCACACAAACTCTCCACAACTAAGGTCAAAAGTATTAATCGCTCAGATTATATATTTCTGTATGCCACCATTGTAAGATAGGGTTAAACTCTTGTTTATATAAGTAAGTAAATGTTTCTCCATATAAAATCTTGCAATACCCTTACATCACTGTTATGTTGTTTGTGGGCCATGATGGAAGATGTTAAGAGATGTTGTGTGTTCATAAAATGCACGTCAAATGAACTCATTCCAACTAAATAAAGTCCTTATCTTTTAAGAAAATGAAAGGAGGATGAAAGGTGAAGAGACCGTCTCCACCTCTACGTTCCAACATCCCCAGAGGCTATAAATTGGGCTGAATTCCTTTGTCTTGGTTTGTTGTGCTTTCCTCTCTATCCAGCCACGACTCTGCAGCTCTTCCACCCTCCCCCCTCACTCAGGCCCTCTCCTATCCCAGGCCTTGGGTTTTTCTCTCTTTCTCTTTTGTTTAATGTTTATTCTGTTTTAATCGAAGCTCTTGAACCTAATTTACCTCATCTTTGAAACGCTATTTTTATAGTTTATTTTTTAACAAGTCAACAGAGAAACTAAGGTCAATGTGCATGAGCACTTTTGATTTTTAGACATTGGACTATTACTGATATTAACTGAATAATCAATTGATTATTTAAATGAATATTCCCAATATAAAGTTGTGTGGTGTCCTGATAAAATGAGGTAAATACTGTATATTTCACTATACATAAAACATACCATGGAACTCTTGGAAAGGTGTCCAATTTGCTGACTTGTCCTCTAAGTATTCCGACAGCACTGGGCACCTCTTCAGGGTGTTTATGGCCTTGGTCACACTGGAATAAGTATGGCAATCAGTTAGTGGATCAATCAATCAATAAAGCAATTAGTCCATCCAACAATATGTGATGTCCACTTGCAGACACACAGTCACTTACTAGCTATCCCCCATAAAGTGATTGATCATGTGGTCCATTGTGATGAATGGATGCTTCAGAGCTTGACGGGCAGAGATTCTCTGATTTGCGTCGACATGCAGCAGCTGTTTCAGTAAGTCCACACAAGCGATCTTGTCCTCATATTCATGATCATAATTCATATCCCATGTCCGGATCTGGAAACAGATTCAGATCCGTTAGCTCAGTCCCTTCCTACTGCTCCAATCTTAACAGATACAACAGGAAGTGCTTACATGAACCAGGTCGTCCAGACAGTTGAACTGGTCAGTGGAGTTATTCTGGTTTCCTGGATTCTAAAGAGACAACATATGTAAGAGAGCCATTTTAAAAGAGTTTAAATAAAACAATCAATTCAAACAAAGTAGAACATGGTTACTCAACCCTTAGCCTCCATCTAGGACCATCAGCAGCTTCATCTTCCATGAAATAACGCTGGGTATATTTGCCAGAACGGAGCAGGTGGTCCTCCGGCTGACCCAGCAGCTCAACAATACGCTCTACCTGCAGATAAAAGTCACATCATTTGACATTGGGCAGAAAGTCCCAACTTGGCTGTGTGCATTAATCTGAAGTAGTTGACCTACCATCTGATCCTCAGAGGAAGCAGAGAAGAGGTTGTAACCCAGGTAGAAGAAGGCCAGGATGCAGCCGACTCCCCACACATCGATGGCCTCAGTGAAGGGCAGGCCAAGAAAAATCTCTGGAGCCCTAAGGAGGGAAGACAAGAACCAAAGATGAGAAATGGGTGGCAAGCTATGAAGATCAAGACAACAACGTGGATGTATAAAATGATATAAGCTGTATTAGATTAATGGATGTGTGGCAGGATAAAAATACCTGTACTCAAGTGTCTGAAGTTCCATTCCAGGCTGGGCATCTGAAGCTTTAATAGCCATGCCAAAGTCTATTAATTTTACGTAGTAGGGCCTGCCACTATTATTGACATGCGCGATATTTCCTGGATGGATGTCAGCATGCAGGATATTAACAGCCTTGAGTTCATCCAAAGCCAGAAACAGCTGCAGGAACAAACAAGATGGGACAAGTTTGGGATTCAGTTCTAGGGTTCAGGTTAGGGTTTTCATTGATGAGCAGCAGATACAGTACATAGAACAATACATTGGTTCAAAGTAGAAGGGCTCACAATAGAATGCAAACCTACACCAAGGCAGCTCAGGTGCCGTTTATGAAAATTGGTCTTGCATATAACGGTAAACTGTAATTGCTGTTTGTTCAGTTACACAACAACAGCATTTTGGCGGACTGAAAATCATTCTTTTGAAAATGTCGTCACTGTGTAAACTGGAAAAACACAATTCCAATGAAAACTGTGATGACATGGCAACACTGTGCATGGCTATTACATTTCCAGCTTAATAGCCATGCTGACATTCTGGGGTGTTGATTTGAAAGGTTACACAGCAAACTACTGGTCTGGCTTGCATACAACACATTTTCAGCCATTTTTGCAGATCCGTGTACATGATGACTGTTTTCACACAACTGTCATATAAACATGGAACTTTTTTGAAATGCAAAGGAAAAGCTTTTCTGTTTTTAACAAAACTCTTGCATTGTGAACGGGGCCTCAGTTCATCCATAGTCACATGTCACAAATACATCATGGATGGAAATGATAAAAGAAAAGCCCGTCTGCAATAAAAGTTTTAAAAAATTGTGGATCTGCCCCATTATCCAGATCCACTCCAAATCTTAATGTGTTCTTCCTGCCACACCCCCCCCAACCTTCCCAACAAGTTTAATCAAAATCTGTGTAGTTTTTGTGTAATCCTGCTAACAGACAGACAGACAGACAGACAGACAGACAGACAATGTCAGTGAAAACATCAGCCCTATGTTGGAGGTAATTATACAAACCTGTATTGCAATAGTTCTTAGGTTATAAAAAGGCACTCCCTGCCCTCCTATCCACACTTTAAGGTTCTTCTCCAGCTTCTCAAATACGAGACAGGTCCGTCCATCGTGCTCACACTGCTTAAGGAATTTGACATTGAATTTGTTGAATGGATT
>JBAGJB010000158.1:402500-422500 GCA_037577475.1 Chaunax sp. Z400 | reverse complement strand
GACCTCATTCATCGGAAGAATGGTGAGTTTTCTGAGCCATAAAATGTACATTTTATTCTCTCTAGTGTTGGAAGCATATTAGTTGATCAGGTGATGATAGGTTTTGATAACGTTAATCTAGAGGTTGACTGATTTTTACAGGCAGATATAATAAGGATAGTTTAGAGCAGGAAAAGCCCAGAGCTTCTGCTTCAGCCACAAGCCAAAGGTTTTTTGATTGATTGATTGAGATGTTTATTTCGAATACGTAAAGATAGTGGACATAATATTTACAGACAGTGAAAAGCATATAGCAAGAAATGTAAAACACTTGA
This sequence comes from Chaunax sp. Z400, assembly GCA_037577475.1. Taxonomy (NCBI): domain Eukaryota; kingdom Metazoa; phylum Chordata; class Actinopteri; order Lophiiformes; family Chaunacidae; genus Chaunax; species Chaunax sp. Z400. Next base: position 422,186 of record JBAGJB010000158.1, on the reverse strand, counting down.
CTTGTTTACATATTCGAAAAGGAGTGAGAAGAAGTCCAAACTAATTCAATCCCACCCCTTCTCCATAACTCATTGATTGTATTACTATACTATATTATTATATTATACTATATTATATTTTATTATACTATATTATATATACTATTAAACAATACATGTATGTAATATAATATCCAGTATATATACTATTTAATATCATATCAAATATAATGAATAATAACTATGGTGATTATACCTTATTATTCTATACATATATATACATATACACATAAATACACCTACAACACATATTTACACCAACTCAAATATCTTACAACTTTACATTATCATTTATATACAAAGAGGAAGATACACTAAGAAAGAATAAATATTAAGTAACCAAATAAATAAACACCCCCTGTAAACTGGTGATTTTCAAACCCTGCATTTGTCCCTGTACCTGGTGAAAATCAGGTCTTTATACCTTATTTTAAACCGGTTGATATTTGGACATTGCTTTAACTCCACACTAAAACTGTTCCATAGTTTCACTCCACAGATTGATACACAAAAACGTTTCCTGGTTGTACGAATACTGTAAATTTTGAAATTGAATTTTCCCCTTAAATTATAACCCCCCCTCTCGATCACTGAACAGTTTTTGAATGTTTCTTGGTAGTGGGTTGTTTTTAGCCTTGAACAATATTTGTGCTGTTTGATATTCCACAATATCTGTAAATTGTAATAATTTGGACTGTAGAATAATGCAGTGGTGTGTTCCAGATAACCAACATTGTGAATGACCCGTATTGCTCTTTTGTGGAGTATTGATAGTGAATGTAATGAACTTTTGTAGTTGTTGCCCCAAATCCCTGCACAGTAATTTAAATATGGTAAAACTAGTGAACAGTATAGAATGTGGTCTGACTTCTGATCCAGAACCTGCTTTGCTTTGTTTATTACTGAAATGCTTCTTGACAGTTTAGTTTGTACATGTTTAATGTGTGATTTCCAGCTGATTCCATCATCTATAGTTACCCCAAGAAATGTATTTTCATTAACCCTTTCAAGTTCAACCCCATTTATCTGTATATGTACATGTGTATTCATAATTTTAGATCGTATAATATATATATAGTTTTATAATCATAGGTATGTTTTATTTTAGCAGCATATAATACATTACTTAAGTGTCTCTGTGAAAAGTGGATATAAAGTGGTTGTGATTGTCTGTGTTTATAGGTCTGCTGTTTGCATGTGGTGCGACAGACAGTGGTAAGACCTACACCTTGATCGGATCATCCAGTGAACCCGGAATCCTCCCACGAGCACTTGACATGTTGTTCAACAGCATCGACTCACTTCTGACTAGAAAATCGGTAAAACCTTCATTAACATTTTGTCTATTTGATCTCTTACAAATACTGTGCACTTTTGGAGTCGGGGGGGGGGGCCATTTACTTCAAATGTTTTCAATCTTCATCAGGTGTTCAACCCAGACGGCACACCTGGGCTGTTGTTCAAGAAGGGGAAGGACCTTCTTTTGAAGAGGCAGAAGCCCAACAATCGACGGTCAGTACAGAAATGTTTGACTTTCTTAACTATTTATGGTGATAATAGTTCATTAAGATGAGGTGAATTTATAGTTCATGGAGCTGCTGTTAATAATGTCGCCTTTCTTTTGGTTTCTTAGGAACAAGGCTGACCCGGAGCCAGAACAGCAATACTGTTACAGTGTGTTCCTGAGGTACTATGAGGTCTACGGTGAATATATCTACGATCTCCTCCTGCCTCCAAATGATAAAAAGTAAGAGACAGGATGCAGAGTCAGTGTATGCATTCTGAATCACAATGCCTGTTTGAATCCAGGTTATCTGTGGTACTGGTACCCTCAGTGTGTTTGGATTTGTTGAAATCCAACATTTTTCATCAGAGCTTTGACTGCTTGTCTTACTAAAGCCACACATTGTCTTTTCATAAACTAGTTTCAGGGAAACTGTGGGTCTCCTCGAAGATCGTCGTAAACACAAAGCCGTCCCTCTATGCACACAAGAAGAAGTCTTTTCTGCGAAGGATGCTAGTCAGGTGTTTAAGAGAGGTGAGTGGTGATAATAACTATGTTGTTCTGAATACAACAGTATTATATTTTGTCATTGTGTTCCCCTTTATGCAGACTGAATCTATAGTTTTGCAAAGTTTGAAACATTTTAAAATGTATCTTTATTCTTAGTTTTTTTTTGATGATGCTCTTCTCTGTCTCCAGGACAAAACTATAGGACAGATGCCCATAGAGTCGAACCAAAATTCAAACAGTCCCACGCTGTGGTCACTCTGAAGCTGGTCTCTGCACCTATAGACGCTGATGGGAATCTCCTTCCACAGGTGACGTTCACCTCTAGTGTTACATATTAAGAGACATTGTTCATTCTTTATAGTGACATGTTTATTCAAAGAATGACGGTTCTTGAATTTCACAAAGGATTCCTGTGGGTTTTGAGTGATACTAACAGTGTGATATTTTATTTTTGCAGCGCGATAATAAGGTGAATGTCAGCCAGCTCTGTATGGTTGACCTGGAAGGTGCTGTGGCCACCTTAAAACAGGATGAACCAGGTCAGTGGGTTACTTTCTCTCTTAGGTCAACCATTTCTGTGATCAGCTGTCAGTTTGTTCAGAAGCCAATCGTCTCTACTAATGTCTCATTTACAGAGTGTAAGAACGAGGACCAGGAGAAACTGTGGGACTATATTACAGCCATGCGTGAGAGCCAGAGGACCGGAAACAAGATGGTTGGTATTTTACAATCTGTTCATCATATTTAGCTGTTCTTCTGTTTTATTTGTGTGTATTTTAATATTGTAAATATTCTTTTTCATCATTACTAATATTCCAGTAGACACAATTTCACAGTCTTTATTTTCTTCCAGACTTTTCCACTAATTAAAAAAACCCTGATGAAGCTGTTCGACAGCCACTTTGATGGAGAAGGAAATGTTGGGCTGATTGCATGTGTAAGCCCAAACATTGATCAACACATTGTAACGAAGGTAGGCCATGTATTTTGCTGTAATTTCATATCTTGTCTCTAATCTCATTGCTTTCCCTCTGACACACCTGAGCTATCATCATAACTAATCTCTGAAAACGATGAAAGGCTGACAAGACGGTTCAGTCCACTGTCACTGGTTCTGTCCACCACATATATGGATTTACTTCAGATTACTGTTGACACTTTGACAGTCAGTTAAAAAGCTGACTTTCAAATCATCAGCATTTGATTTGGATCCCTTCTGTGGCTTTAAGGTCATGAGGAAGTGTATTTCTTATAGTTCTCCTGTGTATGTGTTGCAGTGGCTGATGACGTTCGCAGAGGATGACTACGAGGTGACAGTGGTATAGCCTGCTGAAGAACCGATGGCCAACCCTGGAGAGATAGGAAAGGAGTGGTGGTCAGTTTAGCACCTTTCTTCACCCGAGTGTCCAGAACATATGGTCGTAGGTCTGATGACACAACTAGAAAGTCCCACGTGAGCGTTGAAGTCCCCCAGAAGAACTACGGAGTCCCCAGTAGGGGCACCCTGCAACACCCCATCCAAGGACTCCCAAGAAGGCTGGGGAAAACCTCAACGTACAGGCACCGAGCCGGGGGTCTACGAGTAGACCCACACCTGCTCAACGCCTCTCACCATGTGCAACTCAAGCTTGGATTAGAGTACAACCCCTCTCGGGGAGCTTGGCTCCAGAGCCCGTGCCATGTGTTGAGATGAGCCCGACTATATCCAGCAGCTAGTCTAGCCGGTATCTCTCAACCTCATGCACCAACTCGGGTTCTTTCTCCGCCCGAGAGGTGATATTCCATGTTCCCAAAGCCAGTTTTGGCAGCGGGGGATCGGTGCGGCAGGGCCTCCGCGCTTGTCTGCCAACCCATCCACATCGCACCGGACCGCTTTTAGTCACCTAGGACCAATATGCCGTGGGAGACCCTATCAGGGGCAAATTGCCCACGGACAACACAGCTTCCTAGGACAATTCGGGCTCTCAAATCCCACCACCACGATAATTATATAGACAAAAAAATAAAAATATAAAAATATATAAATATTCTTTATAATTCATTTCATTTAATTCATTATTTTTAGAGTAATAAAGTCAAATTAATTTTTCCAAACATTTCCATTTTCAGTTGCTATAGCTGTTCTAGCTTTATAGTGCAAAGTGACCTGAAGTTGCAGCTACGTTTTTAGAGTGTAAGCCTACGCGCCGTACTGCAGCTCAGGTACAAGCAGGAAGAGTAGGTAATTAAGGTAATTAAGCTAATTATTGGAAATTGAACAACTCTCTTCTTAAACATGAGGAAGTCAAAATAAAAATTGCACAGATAGTTACAAAGCTATGTATGGTGATATGATATAGGCTTCACCAGAATGAGAAGGTTGTAATAGGGCAGGAACATCAAGTCCCGGGTCTGAAATCACAGGTTGGGAACAACGGGTCTGATGTTGCAGGTCTGAGACTGCATCTCTTTTTCTTTTCAGGGGCCCAAAATAGATCAGTTCTTCCTCCATTTGGAGTTAAAGAGCTAAAATCACTTCACATAGCCATGATTTCTGATGACATATTATCCACTTTTTGCTTTTTTGGTTTTTGAGGGAGCCGGTCCGCGGTTGCGGGTCAGAAATCCCGGGTTCAAATTCCGAAATCCCGGGTCCAAAGTCCCAGGTGTGAAATGCCTAGTGAACCTCACTATAGCAGAGCTTTGTCCAGACTTTGTTTCTTCCCTCTGCAGGCCTGACATTTGAATCAGCTTTGTTTGTCATTACCAAAGACTGACTGTTTCATTCAAGATTTATTTGCTTTAAAATATTGAATCATCACAAGGGAGTTCTCCTTGAAGCCATACGGACAACACAGCTTCCTAGGACAATTCGGGCTCTCAAACCCATCTACCACGATAAGTATATAGACAAAAAAAATTTAATTTTTCCAAACATTTCCATTTTCAGTTGCTATAGCTGGTCTAGCTTTATGGTACGAGCAGGAAGAGAGAGAGGAAAAAACCAGTCAGGAGTCACAGTTACATTTATATGGATACCAGCACACATAGGGATAGAGGCGAACGAATTAGCAGACAAATATGCAAAAGATGCAACAAAAAATAGATATAAATATGGAAGTAACCTATAGTAGGTCAGAAGTCAAAAGCATAATCGTATTAAAAATGAAAAAGAAATGGCAGGAGCGATGGAATAGTAAAACTAAAGGTAGGCACTATTATAATATTCAAAAGAAAATAGTTGAAATGAGAGAAACTTGTAGATTCAAAAACGAAGAAGACATAATCTCAAGGATGAGATTTGGACACACGGGGCTGAACGGCACACAAAAAATCCTGTGCAGACATCAGTCAGGCAGGTCTGAGAGCTGTATCACACAGGAAACAGTCCAACATGTCATCACGCATTGTCCGAAATACCAAGGCAAATACTTAAAGGCAAATTGGAAAAAGAGAAAATAAACCTGGAATTAAGAGGGCTGTTAAATCTTAACTCAGGACATGTTGGTTATAGGGCACTGTTCTCATTCGTAAGAAAAACCGGACCATATAGGAAAATGTAGTATAGGTAGTATCGATCCAGACTCCAGATCAGAAGGTGGCGGTAATGCACACCAAACGTTGCTCGCCAACTGCCATAAAACAACAGAAGCAGAACCTTAGCTAACCTTGAGCAATATTCTGATGAGACAAGAGAAATGCAGGATTTAGGTGTTACTGCTTATAGTGTTTGTCAGGATTACTGTGTTGACTGAAGTTACAAAATGAGTTTGTGTTTACAAAAATAAGCATTGCTTCACCTTAACTTAAAAAAGGGAATGGTTTACATGTTAAAATGTTAATGTGTAAGATGTGTATATTTTATGGCTAATGCAGAAGTTTTATATTGAATTAAAATTCAATATAGTTGACAGCTGGAAATTGCAATTGCTATCTATATTTTTTTTTTAATATTCTTCATCATAATATAATTTATATTATATTGACTGTAATAGTTGTATAACTTTTTTGCTTAATGTATACAAAAGAAAGGGACCGAGGAGCAGAGCAGCTTCCAGGTGGAACCTTTGCCAACGGAGCAGTTTTTACTTCTGGGTTGCCTTAAGGTAAGGACGTAAACATCCGGGAGAGGCGTCAAGATGGCTACCGAGTAGGGTCGAAAAGTCGAGTCCTGCAAAAAAAAGAAGTTTTGAATGGTGAAAAACAGATAGATTCCGTGTTTAAACAACTTTTGGTACAACTAGATTCGTTTCACTGAAGATTGACAGCAACTTGATGTCGAGTCGAGAAAAAAAGGACGTAAAAACGAGCGAGTACGTTAAATATGTTGATCTTCATCATTTGGTTTACGTTCAGTCTTACATATTAAGTTTATTCACCAAATAATGCTGCTGATTCCTTTAAGTGCAATGAATGCTCAGTATGTCACTTTCTATTTTTTTAGACTTCTGGTTGGTTTCCCAAAACTTAAAATAACGAGACGTGACAGTCGACATTCTGTCCCTTCAGTGATCATAAAGCTGTCTACATTTCTATTAGGTTATTTACGTCTGATACAGGTAATTAAGCTAATTATTTGAACTTGAACAACTCTCTTCTTAAACATGAGGAAGTCAAAATAAAAATTGCGCAGATAGTTACAAAGCTATGTATGATGATATGATATAGGCTTCACCAGAATGAGAAGGTTGCAATAGGGCAGGAACATCAAGTCCCGGGTCCGAAATCACAGGTCGGGAACAACGGGTCTGATGTTGCAGGTCTGAGACTGCATCTCTTTTTCTTTTCAGTGGCCCAAAACAGATCAGTTCTTCCTCCATTTGGAGTTAAAGAGCTAAAATCACTTCATATAGCCATGATTTCCGATGACATATTATCCACTATTTGCTTTTTTGGTTTTTGAGGGGGCCGGTCCGCGGTTGCGGGTCCGAAATCCCGGGTCCAAAGTCCCGGTCCGAAATCCCGGGTCCAAAGTCCCAGGTGTGAAATCCCTAGTGAACCTCACTATAGCAGAGCTTTGTCCAGACTTTGTTTCTTCCCTCTGCAGGCCTGACATTTGAATCAACTTTGTTTGTCATTACCAAAGACTGACTGTTTCATTCAAGATTTATTTGCTTTAAACGTCTCCCCTGTGTTTGAAATCCTGAGGGTGAGGGAGGAAAAATGTTCAAGTATTGAATTATTATTTTGCACTTTTGTTTCAGAATTATGGCTCTCTGTGACGGTGCTATGGTTTCAATCAAAGTTCATTCGGGTAAGTGTGAGCTGCTTGTGCTTGAGTCAGCGTTTTGCTCATGTTACCACTCAAGAGTCCAACATGAGAGGGAGGGGAAAAGTGGGGGGGAGATGCAGGGAGGAAGAGGATGAGGGGGGAAAATGTTGAAGTATTGAATTATTATTTTGCACTTTTGTTTCAGAATTATGGCTCTCTGTGACGGTGCTATGATTTTCATAATTAAAACATCTGTGTACTGTGCCATGTTGAATTACATACATTTACAGACAAAATATTTTATTTAGTAGTTTTATTAATAGTTCTGTATTAAAAATGTGTTGAATGACTGGTGTTGAGGGGTAAAAGTGTTTTATGAGAGCAATAGTTAGTATTCTTCATAATTGTGAGTGAAATCTCTTGACCAGATGGAGCCTGGGCCCCATGTATCAAGGCTGAGTCTTTGGCAGCAGACTAGGACCCTTTACTGTGAGTCCTGCCCCCTCTCATTGCAACGTTTCCACATTTTTTGCTTGAGAGAGATTCTAAGTATTGGGTACTCTTGGATTAGACTCTGAGAACAGAGCATTGTGCACACAAAGCATGCGGAGCCTTAAAAGGACAAGGGTTGAAAAACAGCAGACATTTACAGGACAATGTTACACAGGCTGAATGTCATTTATTGATCTTTAAAATGCCATGTTATCAACTTCGGAAGCTCTTGATCAAGTCATTAATTACACATTTGCTTTAGTCAATCTGATTATATCTGACAATATAATTAGTCCTCCACATCGGGATGCAAGCAGCAGCAAAGGTAATTCTTGACTCTGGAGATCCTCTTCAGCAATTTCCTGAGGCCTCCAGACGAGGCTGAGACATCAGGAGTGAAGTCTGTTGGTTTAGCTCCTTCAGAAGATCTGGCAGTTAAATCTTCATCATTGAAGCATTGACGTAGTCCTCCACCAGATGAACAGACTTCAGAATTGTCTTGATCTGAGACGGGAGGTATTTCTCCATTAGAAGGACAGACATCTGGATCGTTTTCATCTGGGACTGTCGGTATTTTTCCGTCAGACTTCTTGACTCGACGACAGAATCTCTGAATCCTCTGCAGCAATTTCCTGAGGCCACCAGACGAGGCTGAGACAGCAGGAGTGACGTCTGTCGGTTTAACTCCTTCAGAAGATCTGGCAGTAGTTAAATCTTCATCATTGAAGCATTGAGGTAGTCCTCCACCAGATAAGCGGACTTCTGGGTTGTTTTTATCTGGGACGGTAGGTATTTTTACGTCAGACTTCCTGACTCTACAAAAGAATCTGTGAATCCTTTGCAGCAATTTTCTGGGGCCAGAGGACTTTTGGTCTGGTGGGCAACCTGAGGAGCCCTTCACTGTGTCTGTTGAAAACACTGGGCACTCATTCATGATAGCTTGGGAGGCTTCCAGACTGGAATAAGTATGACAATCAGTTAGTCAATCAATCAATTAATCAATAAAACCATTAATCCATTCAACAATATGTGGTGTCCACTAGCAGACACACAGTTACTTACTAATCATTGGTCTCAAAGCGATTGATCAGGTGGTCCATTGTGATGAATGGATGCTGCAGAGCTTGACAGGGAGAGATTCTCTGATTCTCGTCGAAATGCATCATCTGTTTCAGTAAGTCTGCAAAAGCAATCCTGTCCTCACGTTCTTCAATGGCCATCAGTTCCTCAGGTTCAGCATCCCTTTCTGTTGAATTCACCTGGAAACAGATTCAGATAAATTAGTCCACTCCCTTCCTTTCAGAGACAGGTAATTATTAACAAGTGCTGTTTCAAACGGATACAACAGAAAGTGCTTACATGATCCAGGTCCTCAGATTGAGCATCACTGTCTGTTGAATTCACCTGGAAACAGATACAGATAAATTAGTCCAGCCCCTTCCTCTCAGACAGGTAATTATTAACAAGTGCTGTTTCAAACGGATACAACAGAAAGTGCTTACGTGAACCAGGTCCTCAGATTCAGCATCACGGTCTGTTGAATTCACCTGGAAACAGATACAGATAAATTAGTCCAGCCCCTTCCTCTCAGACAGGTAATTATTAACTAGTGCTGTTTCAAACGGATACAACAGAAAGTGCTTACATGAACCAGGTCCTCAGATTGCGCATCACTGTCTCTTGAATTCACCTGGAAACAGATACAGATAAATTAATCCGGTCCCTTCCTTTCAGACACAGGTAATTATTAACTAGTGCTGTTTCAAACGGATACAACAGAAAGTGCTTACATGAACCACGTCTTCCAGACAGCTGGGCTGGTCAGTGGAGTTATTCTCTGACGTTTGGGAAATAGTTTCCACTTGGCTGTGTACACTTTCACTTTCCTCACTTTCATTTTCCCGTACCCATTCCTCACTCTCACTTTCCTCACGTAGGCCTAGTTTATAGTCAATATCAAAATTATCAGCGCGAACAACTTCTTTCAGGTAGAGGAAGGCTAGGACGCAGCCGACTGTCGACATATCAGTGGTTGTATAGACGGGCCTATGGGCGTACTCAGCGATGCGCCTACGGACGTGCTCATCGATGGGCCAATCGTACTCATCATCGACCGAAGGCTTGGCCTCATCCACAGCCTCATCCACGACCTCATCCACAGCCTCATCTAAGTCCTTCTTATCCTTAGAGGCCGAGCCAAAGTCTATTAATTTTACCCTGTGGGGCTGGTTCTGCTTGTCGACAAACATGATATTTCCCTCATGGATGTCATAATGTCGGATATTTATAGCCTTGAGTTCACCCAAAGCCAGGAACAGCTGCAGGAACAAACAAGACGGGACAAGTTTGGGATTCAGTTTTCCATTTGCTGATGTTTAGGATTAGGGTTAGAGTTTGAGTCTTCATTGATGAGCAGCAGATACAGTACATAGAGCAATACATTGATTCCATATTAAAATGACACAAACCTGCTTTGCAATAGGTCTAATAGAACGCAGAGTCAATTTCCCATGGTCGTATACGTCATTGAAGATGCTCGTGTCCAGCATCTCAAATACGAGACAGGTCCGTCCACGGTACTCACACAGGTCTAAGAACTTGATTATGTAATTGCTGTCTGGATTCCTGGCATTAATCTCTTTCATGATGGCCAACTGGGCAGGAAAGAGAGAGATGACACATTACATAGTACAAACTGTGGTTAAGTATACAAAATCAAATAAAAGGAATGTACTGTATGTCATAAGAAGTAGATGGAGTCCAAAAATCTACCTCTGACTCTGGGGGCATCCTATTGTCATTATTCAATATGGGGATCTTCACTGCCACTTCCTCTTTTGTTGTGTTGTTTTGGCACTTGACCACATAATTAAAGACGCCTTCACCAAGCTTCTTCAGGACGGTGTAGCTAGAAGAGCTGCGGTGCAATGTAATTCTACCTTCCTGGTCCCAATATGTCGATAAAACTGTGAGGAAAAAAGTCAACATGGAGATGAAAAATGTGAAGTCTGCGTGTTCAGTCTGTGTGTTCAGTCTGTGTGTTCAGTCTGTGTGTTCAGTCTGTGTTCAGTCTGTGTGTTCAGTCTGTGTGTTCAGTCTGTGTGTTCAGTCTGTGTTCAGTCTGTGTGTTCAGTCTGTGTTCAGTCTGTGTGTTCAGTCTGTGTTCAGTCTGTGTTCAGTCTGTGTTCAGTCTGTGTGTTCAGTCTGTGTGTTCAGTCTGTGTTCAGTCTGTGTGTTCAGTCTGTGTTCAGTCTGTGTGTTCAGTCTGTGTTCAGTCTGTGTTCAGTCTGTGTTCAGTCTGTGTGTTCAGTCTGTGTTCAGTCTGTGTGTTCAGTCTGTGTTCAGTCTGTGTTCAGTCTGTGTTCAGTCTGTGTGTTCAGTCTGTGTTCAGTCTGTGTGTTCAGTCTGTGTTCAGTCTGTGTGTTCAGTCTGTGTTCAGTCTGTGTGTTCAGTCTGTGTTCAGTCTGTGTTCAGTCTGTGTTCAGTCTGTGTGTTCAGTCTGTGTTCAGTCTGTGTTCAGTCTGTGTGTTCAGTCTGTGTTCAGTCTGTGTGTTCAGTCTGTGTTCAGTCTGTGTTCAGTCTGTGTGTTCAGTCTGTGTGTTCAGTCTGTGTTCAGTCTGTGTGTTCAGTCTGTGTTCAGTCTGTGTTCAGTCTGTGTTCAGTCTGTGTGTTCAGTCTGTGTGTTCAGTCTGTGTGTTCAGTCTGTGTTCAGTCTGTGTTCAGTCTGTGTGTTCAGTCTGTGTGTTCAGTCTGTGTGTTCAGTCTGTGTGTTCAGTCTGTGTTCAGTCTGTGTGTTCAGTCTGTGTTCAGTCTGTGTGTTCAGTCTGTGGTCAGTCTGTGTGTTCAGTCTGTTTGTTCAGTCTGTGTTCAGTCTGTGTGTTCAGTCTGTGTTCAGTCTGTGTGTTCAGTCTGTGTTCAGTCTGTGTTCAGTCTGTGTTCAGTCTGTGTGTTCAGTCTGTGTTCAGTCTGTGTGTTCAGTCTGTGTTCAGTCTGTGTTCAGTCTGTGTGTTCAGTCTGTGTTCAGTCTGTGTTCAGTCTGTGTTCAGTCTGTGTGTTCAGTCTGTGTGTTCAGTCTGTGTTCAGTCTGTGTGTTCAGTCTGTGTTCAGTCTGTGTTCAGTCTGTGTTCAGTCTGTGTTCAGTCTGTGTGTTCAGTCTGTGTGTTCAGTCTGTGTGTTCAGTCTGTGTGTTCAGTCTGTGTTCAGTCTGTGTTCAGTCTGTGTTCAGTCTGTGTGTTCAGTCTGTGTTCAGTCTGTGTGTTCAGTCTGTGTTCAGTCTGTGTTCAGTCTGTGTGTTCAGTCTGTGGTCAGTCTGTGTTCAGTCTGTGTGTTCAGTCTGTGTGTTCAGTCTGTGTGTTCAGTCTGTGTTCAGTCTGTGTGTTCAGTCTGTGTTCAGTCTGTGTGTTCAGTCTGTGGTCAGTCTGTGTGTTCAGTCTGTGTGTTCAGTCTGTGTTCAGTCTGTGTTCAGTCTGTGTTCAGTCTGTGTTCAGTCTGTGTGTTCAGTCTGTGTTCAGTCTGTGTGTTCAGTCTGTGTGTTCAGTCTGTGTTCAGTCTGTGTGTTCAGTCTGTGTGTTCAGTCTGTGTTCAGTCTGTGTGTTCAGTCTGTGTGTTCAGTCTGTGTGTTCAGTCTGTTTGTTCAGTCTGTGTTCAGTCTGTGTGTTCAGTCTGTGTTCAGTCTGTGTTCAGTCTGTGTGTTCAGTCTGTGGTCAGTCTGTGTGTTCAGTCTGTGTGTTCAGTCTGTGTTCAGTCTGTGTGTTCAGTCTGTGTGTTCAGTCTGTGTGTTCAGTCTGTGTTCAGTCTGTGTGTTCAGTCTGTGTGTTCAGTCTGTGTGTTCAGTCTGTGTGTTCAGTCTGTGTTCAGTCTGTGTGTTCAGTCTGTGTTCAGTCTGTGTGTTCAGTCTGTGTTCAGTCTGTGTTCAGTCTGTGTTCAGTCTGTGTTCAGTCTGTGTGTTCAGTCTGTGTGTTCAGTCTGTGTTCAGTCTGTGTTCAGTCTGTGTTCAGTCTGTGTGTTCAGTCTGTGTTCAGTCTGTGTTCGGTCTGTGTTCAGTCTGTGTTCAGTCTGTGTTCAGTCTGTGTGTTCAGTCTGTGTGTTCAGTCTGTGTGTTCAGTCTGTGTTCAGTCTGTGTTCGGTCTGTGTTCAGTCTGTGTTCAGTCTGTCAGGCTCATTGAATCAACACAAAATGAACTAAAACATAAACATGAATAATGTCCTTGTGTTTCAGTGTTAACGTGTCATTTTAAGACCACAGGAACAAGAATGTATTAAATACTGATGATATTCTGAACTTTTCCATTCACTTAGATAAGTGGATTTAAAAAGAGATTTAAAATGGTTGCAATAAAACGACCAACACTGTTTTTTAGTAACTTCTACATTTTAAACAATGTTTCCAATATTTTCCAAAATGTCATTATTGGCAGCAGAGGGTAGCCTATAGCGCTGACATATGTAGCGAGAACAGGCCTATAGCCTGTTTAATTAAAACAAGCAACCATGGAATCTCCCATTTTTTCCAGGGTGAGATAAATGGTCTCACTGCAATAAATATATCAAGAGACCTGCCTATGAACCCAACGTCTGCACACAAACTCTCCACAACTAAGGTCAAAAGTATTAATCGCTCAGATTATATATTTCTGTATGCCACCATTGTAAGATAGGGTTAAACTCTTGTTTATATAAGTAAGTAAATGTTTCTCCATATAAAATCTTGCAATACCCTTACATCACTGTTATGTTGTTTGTGGGCCATGATGGAAGATGTTAAGAGATGTTGTGTGTTCATAAAATGCACGTCAAATGAACTCATTCCAACTAAATAAAGTCCTTATCTCTTAAGAAAATGAAAGGAGGATGAAAGGTGAAGAGACTGTCTCCACCTCTACGTTCCAACATCCCCAGAGGTTATAAATTGGGCTGAATTCCTTTGTCTTGGTTTTTTGTGCTTTCCTCTCTATCCAGCCACGACTCTGCAGCTCTTCCACCCCCCCCCCCACCCCCCCTCACTCAGGCCCTCTCCTATCCCAGGCCTCGGGTTTTTCTCTCTCTCTTTTGTTTAATGTTTATTCTGTTTTAATCGAAGCTCTTGAACCTAATTTACCTCATCTTTGAAACACTATTTTTATAGTTTATTTTTTACAAGTCAACAGAGAAACTAAGGTCAATGTACATGAGAACTTTTGATTTTTAGACATTCGACTATTAATTATATTCGACTGATATTAACTATTAAATATATTAACTAATCAATGGATTATTTGAATGAATATTCCCAATATAAAGTTGTGTGGTGTCCTGGTTAAATGAGGTAATACTGTATATTTCACTATACATAAAACATACCATGGAACTCTTGGAAAGGTGTCCAATTTGCTGACTTGTCCTCTAAGTATTCGTACAACGCTGGGCATATCGTCAGGGTGTATTCAGAGTTGTTTGCACTGGAATAAGTATGACAATCAGTTAGTGGATCAATCAATCAATAAAGCAATTAGTCCATCCAACAATATGTGATGTCCACTTGCAGACACACAGTCACTTACTAGCAATCCCTCGCAAAGTGATAGAGCAGGCGGTCCATTGTGATGAATGGATGCTTCAGAGCTTGACGGGCAGAGATTCTCTGATTCGCGTCGACACGCAGCAGCTGTTTCAGGAAGTCCACAAAAAGCATATTGTCCTCATATTCTGTATCAAATCTAATTTTCTCCATCCGGATCTGGAAACAGATTTAGTTCCGTTAGCTCAGTCCCTTCCTACTGCTCCAATCTTAACAGATACAACAGGAAGTGCTTACATGAACCAGGTCGTCCAGAGAGTTGAGCTGGTCAGTGGAGTCATTCTGCTTTCCTGGATTCTAAAGAGACAAAATATGTATGAGAGCCATTTTAAAAGAGTTTAAATAAAACAATCAATTCAAACAAAGTAGAACATGGTTACTCAACCCTTAGCCTCCATGTAGGACCATCAGCAGCTTCATCTTCCATGAAATAACGCTGGGTATATTTGCCAGAACGGAGCAGGTGGTCCTCCGGCTGACCCAGCAGCTCAACAATACGCTCTACCTGCAGATAAAAGTCACATCATTTGACATTGGGCAGAAAGTTCCCACTTGGCTGTGTGCATTAATCTGAAGTAGTTGACCTACCATCTGATCCTCAGAGGAAGCAGAGAAGAGGTTGTGACCCAGGTAGAGGAAGGCCAGGGTGCAGCTGACTCCCCACAAATCGATGGCCTCAGTGAAGGGCAGGCCAAGAAAAATCTCTGGAGCCCTGAGGAGGGAAGACAAGAGCCAAAGATGAGAAATGGGTGGCAAGCTATGAAGATCAAGACAACAACGTTGATGTTTAAAATGATATAAGCTGTCTTAGACTAATGGATGTGTGGCAGGATAGAAATACCTGTACTCAAGTGTCTGAAGTTCCATTCCAGGCTGGGCATCTGAAGCTTTAATAGCCATGCCAAAGTCTATTAATTTTACGTAGTAGTAGAACGCGGATGACTTGGTGACATGCGCGATATTTCCTGGATGGATGTCAGCATGCAGGATGTTAACAGCCTTGAGTTCATCCAAAGCCAGGAGCAGCTGCAGGAACAAACAAGATGGTACAAGTTTGGGATTCAGTTCTAGGGTTCAGGTTCGGGTTTTCATTGATGAGCAGCAGATACAGTACATAGAACAATACATTGGTTCAAAGTAGAAGGGCTCACAATAGAATGCAAACCTACACCAAGGCAGCTCAGGTGCCGTTTATGAAAATTGGTCTTGCATATAACGGTAAACTGTAATTGCTGTTTGTTCAGTTACACAACAACAGCATTTTGGCGGACTGAAAATCATTCTTTTGAAAATGTCACTGTGTAAACTGGAAAAACACAATTCCAATGAAAACTGTGATGACATGGCAACACTGTGCATGGCTATTACATTTCCAGCCTAATAGCCATGCTGACATTCTGGGGTGTTGATTTGAAAGGTTACACAGCAAACTACTTGTCTGGCTTGCATACAACACATTTTTAGCCATTTTTGCAGATCCGTGTACATGATGACTGTTTTCACACCACTGTCATATAAACATGGAACTTTTTTGAAATGCAAAGGAAAAGCTTTTCTGTTTTTAACAAAACTGTTGCATTGTGAACGGGGCCTCAGTTTCTCCATAGTCACATGTCACAAAGACATCATAGATGGAAATTTTTAATTTATCAGTGAAAACATCAGCTCCATGTTGGAGGTAATTATACGAACCTGTATTGCCATAGATCTAATGTAACGCAAAGATGCTCCTTCCTGTCCTGTCCACGCAATAAGGTTCTGCTCCAGCTTCTCAAATACGACCCAGGTCCGTCCATCGTGCTCAAACTGCTTAAGTAATCTGACAGTGAATTTGTTGGATGGATTCCCGAGAGAAATCTCCTCTAACATGGACACCCGGTGAGAGAGAGACACACAGACACATGTGGTTAAAATCAAATAAAGGAATGTAGTGTCTGTCAAAAGAATCAGATGGAGTCCAAAAATCTACCTCTTTCTCTATGTCCTCCTTTTTACAGGTGTCCTTGAAGATCTTCACTGCCACTTCCATTTTTGTTGTCTTATCAAGACACGTGAACACATCAGAAAAGCGGCCTTCACCAACCTTCATCAGAAAAACGTCGGTGGAGTTGAATCTGGACAGAAGGACAACGTCAGAGCAATGAACATGCAAATCAAAACCACTTCTCATCCACTTTCACTGAGAGAATTAGTGTTGTCATCTATCAATCTGAATGACTGTCAATGTTAACATAATGGGGAAAAAATAAAATAATAGTTGAAAAAGAGGAAACGTATTTCTTGTAAAGTTTAGCATTGCATTAACTGTCACGTTAGAAACCATAGTATATCAGAATTGCTCATCTCTCGTATTGACATAGTTTCACTTTACCAGCCTGTATACCACAACCGCATAAGAGAATTCCTGAAACTCAGTTACAGCACCCTATGAAAAAATAACTGTGTGCAGGGCTAACATGTAGATGATGAATTTGACTAAATGGGTGAATGCCTTTTAAAAAATACTGATACGTCATTGCTAAAATCTGTAATGACACACACTTAGACAATTATTCAAGTAGTAGAAAATGAGCCTGTTACCTTTTAGGGTTTTCACCCTGTGCTTCAGCCACTTTCAGGTAGGTCATCAATTTGGTCACCAAACTGTTTATTTCTTCCTCTGTATTGCTGAGCTCATCTGTTGGTAAATAAGATGTGGAAAAGTTGATTTTCAAATTAGTAATATACAGTAATTACAACACAAATGTGACAGGGAATTGTTTTCCCGGGGACACCTCAACCTCGGGGGTTAGCTGTGCTCCGGCCAGGTTAATAAATCGGGGCTATTTAGCTTTCAACCGTGATTCTGTGTTCACGTCATTCTCTCTCAGTTGTCCGTCTACAGACACGTTTACAGATGTGTTGTGATTTTGTTTTATGATGCACTCCGTTTAAATCACTAGTAATCTGACAATGCATGTTTATCAGCCATCAGGATATGAGTTTCATAAGTGCCAGTGTCAGGCTGAAGAGAAATCTTCATCAATACCAGACCCGTACATTAACTTAATGCTGTTTGGCAGGAAAGTATCTATGTCCTTTAAATTAACACATATTTGTTTGACTAATCATTTTTAAGCACCAGGAGTAACTCTGCTGTTTGAGGGTGAAAAGGAACGCTTGATTCCCTCCACCTTTTCCTTTTGGAGAGTGACTTCTTTGTTGTTGCTGGTCGAATGATTGGCCATTCATTCCTACATGGGGGGCCATGCCTTGGTGGACCTAGCCCAGTAATCTTGCATGTGCTCTTTGGTGGATCCCCAGAAGAAGCCCCAATAGATCTCAATTAAATCAACAAATAAAGTGATCTGAATCTGAAATATCTTATGTCTATTCAGCAGTTCAATGTAAGACAATTCTTCGATCACATCACACAAGGAATTCTAAAGTATTATTGAAAGCAAACTTGAATAAATCCTTTAAAAACTTAATTATATTGATAGATGTCACTTAGAACGTTCTTTGAATTTGTGATGAAATGCCACGTGACGGTGCAAATTAAGGGTCTTATCTACTTTTCAATAACAGCTGGACGGTACAGCGGATTTATCACCTGAAGAAAAGCACAACATCAGAGAGCTGGCACTGTCCTGGGATCTGCCTCCAGTCACATCTGAGAACAGGACATGGCTGCTTGGCAAACTGCTTTTCCATGCTGTGAGTATTTTGTTCTTAGCAGGTTATTAAATCAAACCAACTAATCTGAGTTTGAGTTATGGTGAAGGACTAGATTTTGGCTTTTACCCCTAGATATACACAGGTGGATCTTGATGGGCTTTTGAAGATACCCATTAGTTAAACAGCCATGAGTTCAGGACAAAGCTGATTGGTGGGCAATGAAAAATAAAATAAGAAACAAAACAAGCTTCAGGTGTTCATACTAACTTACCTATCATTAAAGTAAAGCAAACTTTTCTAAAAGAAAAACAGGAGAAAAGATGAGCCGACAAAAAGAGCTTCCCACCCCTACAGAACTGGACTGCTGGAAAAAAACAATTATTTACAATATTTACAAAACTATTTACAATATTTACAAAAAGCAAAGTTTATGAAAGTCATCAAGTCTAAGTCACGAGTTAACACATGGCCACAGGGCACACACACACACACACACACACACACACACACACACACACACACACACACACACACACACACACACAGCATGTTAAACTACTTCCTTAAAAAGGATAAATGCGATATAGAAAATCTAATAACGCTGACTCACGTGCACTTGTTGACCTATATTCAGTTGAATACAGTGAAAAAGACAAGATAGAAATGTTGATAAACATTCATATTTTGTAAATAAACATTACGATTTTGATATCTCGTGTGTTTTTCAAACAAATTTGGACAGAGGCAACAAAGCACTGGCAAAGTTTGACATTTAGGATGACAAGTCTAAAAGTAAGAGACAAAGTTTCCACAAGTTTCCTGATGTTCAGATGAGTCTCTGCGTTTTGTCCTCTGAAGTTTGAAATGTCAGAAGTAGAACAGGAACAATTGTTCTGTCCCGTCTAGAGGAAACCTGACCATAGCATAAAAATGTGACTCCTCTTTCCAAACTCCAAGGATGACCAGTGTCACAACAATCAAGTCCAAACAGGATTTATTTACATTTCTTTACAAAGATACAAGTTTCAAATGTTTACAGCAACTTCATTTAACAAAGTGAAGGACAGAAAATACATGAAACTTCACTTCCAAACATAAAAACGAGAGAAAAACAAAAAGGGTTTCCTTCCTGTTACAGCAATACAGAATATTTACAATATATACAAAAGAAACTTCACTACAACAATCATCTAATCACCAATTAGCACAAAGTGATGAGGCAGACAGGAAGAGGAGGAGTCACTGATGGGATCCACAGCTGTGTTAATGAGGCGCCATCAGTCTCCTGTCCAATCAGCAGCCTCCAGGTGTAACTCTGAAACAACAGAACAAAGTGTCAGCATCAGGAGAACAAAAAAAACTAAATAGCAAATACAAGTAGACCAATTTTATGTCTTTTTGTCAGACTGAGAACATCTTGCATGATTGTTTGATATTTTTTGAACATTGAGCAACACTACAAACGCAGAAAAGCTAATTATCTGAGCAGTGAGACGTTTTTCTCCACGAGGGTCTGAGATGTGTTCACAGCAACAGGGAAAAACCGAACAACACATTTTACCTAAACTATGAGCCACTCTGCAAAAACAGGATCTCTGTTGCGTCACATGAACTCATTTGGAACACTTGGCAGCGTAATGGCGCACGCAGGAGGACAGGACGAGTCGGGGCAGCAGGAGCGGCAACAGTAGGATTTTCTGTTACTTTTCATTCTGTGGAATCGGGAAACACGTTTTT